>AWOL01S0003724.1:0-47325 GCA_000715115.1 Nicotiana otophora
CCATTCCAGTTCTTTATCGTATTATTTGTTTATAGGTTACTTAAACATTTTGTAAGTTTTACCTAGTTTGGGATTTATTATACATAACAGCTACTAGGGAAATAACCGAGTAGTATATTTGCTTAAAAAAAAACAATCCACCCTTAGGGTTCATACAATATCCCATTATAACTTCAAATAAAACTCATAAACATGCTACCCATACTCCAATATGACATATATATGAAGCTAAAGTGAAGGGATTACCTCTTTGTGGAAGAATCTCACTTTTCCTCTTTTTGGTGTTCTTGAAGATTCAACCCAATCCTATGGATTTGATCCATAATAATGTTAGTGTTATCACTAATTGATGTTATATAATAATCCTTATGTAAAAACAACTTACCTTGAAGTGTATCCATGGTGGAAGATCTCCTCTTTCTCTCTAGAAATCAATTCCAAGTTGAAGAAATAATGTTTTCTCTGTCTAAATCCCTTGTTTTAGCCCCTTTAAAATGGGCCCTAAAGCTGCGTAGTCTCCCTGGGTAGGCTACGCACAAAGTCTACGCAAGGTGGAATTTTATCCCCCTTCAGTTGGAAGATTCTGGATTTGCCTAAGCAATGGTGCATAGGTTACGTTGCTATGCTGCGTAGGCTACGCTACTATGCTGCGTAGGCTATGCAAGACTCGCGTATCTGTTCTGCCACCCTTTAGTAAAAAGGTCATAACTTCTTGTAGGAATTTCCAAATGACAAGAGGTTTGAAGCATTAGAAAGTAGACACATAGACCATTAATGTGATTGGTTATACACCATATAAAGCTTCATATCGTGATAGTTATGCTCGTTTGACTTTAGGTCTTGTGCGAACTCACTTGAAACTTTATCCCATCATATAATTTTCAACTTGACTTAGCCTTAGGGCTCTTCTTAGACCATAAGCCATTCTTAATGCACATCATACATATATTATCATGATCAATTGATATCATTCAAATTATCAGTCTTGTTCGTACCCGAATTAATATAATTAGTACCTGTCAATCTTCTTAATGGTCTTAAAACACTTCAAAATTTTCCAGGGTGTTAAAACTATTAAGGAAGTAAGTGTTCCGATTTCAACCCGAACTCTTCCAAAACCAAACCCACCATCCCTGCAAGTCATAATAAAATAAGAGCACATAAAGGTAGTCTTAATTAGGGGAAAGGGGATATAGAAAGCAAAAAGACCAATCGGGTCGTTACATTATCCACCTCTTAAACAAACGTTGTCCTCGAACGGGTCTAGAATCATACCTGGAGTGCTGAATATGTGTGGATATTTGCTCCGCATGTCCTCCTCAGTTACCCAAGTCGCCTCCTCGACTGGTTGACCCCTCTCCTGGACTTTTACCTCATAAATCTTCTTAGACCTAAATTGGCGAACCTACCTATCAACAATGGCAACTGACTCCTCCTCATAAGCCAAGCTCTCATCTAGATGAACCGTGCTATAATCTAACACATGAGACTTGTCGGCATGGTACTTTCGGAGCATAGACACATGGAAAACCAAATGGATTACTTATAGACTAGGAGGAAAATGAAGCTTATAAACAACCTCCCCAACTCGCCTCAACACCTCAAATGGGCGAATAGTCCTCGGACTCAACTTGCCCTTCTTTTCGAACCTCATGATACCCTTCATTGGTGAGACTTTCAAGAGAACTTTCTCGCCCATCATAAATGATAAATCATATGCCTTCTGATCCACGTAACTCATCTACCTGGACTGTTTTTGTGTGAAGTCGCTCCTGAATCAACTTTACCTTATCCAAGACATCCTTTACCAAATCATTACCGTACAACCTAGCCTCGTCGGGCTCAAACCACCCGATGGGGGAACAACATCGCCAACCATATAAAGCCTCAAATGGAGCCATCTCTATGCTGGATTGGTAAATGTTGTTATAAGCAAACTCGGTCAAAGGCAAGAACTGATCCCACTGCCCTCCGAAGTTAATCACGCTCGCTCTGAGCATATCTTCCAGAATCTGAACTGTCTGCTCTGACTGCCCGTCGGTCTGCGGATGAAAGGTTGTGCTGAGCTCTACCCGGGTACCCAACGCATTCTGTACTACTCTCCAGAAATGCGAAGTGAACTGAGGGCCTCTATGTGAAATGATGGAAATAAGCACACCATGTAACCGAACGATCTCCTAAATATATATTTGGGCCAATCTCTCTGAAGCGTATGTAGTCACCACTGGAATAAAGTACGCCGACTTGGTCAACCTGTCAACAATGAACCAAACGACATCAAATTTCCTCAACGTCCGTGGAAACCCAACTATGAAGTCCATAGTAATGTATACCCATTTTCACTCAGGTATAACCATCTGCTGAAGTAGGCCACCTGGCCTCTGGTGCTCATACTTAACCTACTGGTAATTTAGACATCTCGCCACATACTAAACTATGTCTTTCTTCATCCGCTGCCACCAGTAATGCTACCTCAGGTCACGATACATCTTCAGACCACCGGGATTAATAGAATACCGTGAACTGTGTGCCTCCTCTACAATCGTCTCCCTCAGGCCATCAACATGAGGAACACATAAGCGACCCTGGAGTCGTAGAACACCATCATAACCGAGAGTAACCTCCTTGGCACCACCCTATAGTACCGTCTCTCTAAGAACCAGCAAGTGCGGATCATGGTACTAGACTAAGCCACAACACATGCAAGGACTCGACTGGGCTCTAAATTATCCAACCTTACAAGTCTATTAGCTTAGGACTGAATGCACAAAGCCAATGGCCTCTCTTCTACTGAAATAAATGCCAAACTACCTATACTCTTAGCCTTTCTGCTCAAGGAATCCGCAACCACATTCGCCTTTCCTGGATGATATAGGATAGTAATATCATAATCCTTCAGTAACTCAAGCCACCTGCACTGCCTCAAATTAAGATCCCTCTGCTTAAACAAATTCTGCAAGCTGCGATGATCAGTGTAAACCTTACAGGACACCCCATAAAGATAATGTCTCCAGATTTTGAGAGCATGAACTATCGCGGTAGACTCCAAATCATGTACGGGGTAATTCTTCTCGTGGGGCTTCAACTGACATTAAGCATATACAATAATTCACCCCTCCTGCATTAATAGACAACCTAAGCCAACGCGTGAAGAGTCACAATACACAGTATACATCCCTGAACCGGATGACAACACTAACACCGGTGCTGTAGTAAGTGCAGTCTTGAGATTATGAAAGCTCACCTCGTAATCATCAGACCATATGAAGGGAGCACCCTTCTGGATCAATCTAGTCAAAGGTGCTACAATAGATGAGAATCCCTCCAAAATTCGACGATAATAACCTGTTAACCCCAAGAAACTCCTGATCTCGGTCGCTATGGTAGGACGAGGCCAACTCTGAATTGCCTTGATATTTCTAGAATATACCTTAATACCCTCACCTGATACAACATTCCCTAAGAACGTCATAGAATCTAACCAGAACTCACACTTAGAGAACTTAGCATATAGCTTCTGTTCCCGCAAGGTCTGAAGCACAACTCTTAAATGATGCCGATGCTCCTCCATACTACGCGAGTAGATCAATATATCATCAATGAAAATGATGACCAATGAGTCAAGATATGGCCTTATCACCTGATTCATCATATCCGTAAACACCATCGGGGCGTTAGTCAAGCCAAAGGACATCACTCGAAATTCATAGTGCCCATATCTAGTCTAGAAAGCCATATTCGGAACATCCGAAGCGCGAATCTTCATCTAATGATACCCAGACCTCAAGTCAATATTAGAGAACACCCTAGAATCCTGTAACTGATCAAATAAATCATCAATGCGAGCTAATAGATACTTATTCTTAATGGTGACCTTGTTCATCTAGCAGTAATCAATGCACATTCGTATACTCCCATCCTTCTTCTTCCCAAACAATACCGGTGCACCCCAAGACGATACACTTTGCCTGATGAACCCCTTCGCTACCAACTCCTCAAGCTGTTCCTTCAACTTCTTCGGAGTCATATGGTACGGTGGAATAGAGATGGTCCTGGTGCATCTCCTCAAGCTGTTCCTTCAACATCTATACTGAAATCGATGACACGATCTGGTTGCATTCCTAGTAGATCTGAACGAAATACATCATAGAACCCCCGCCCCACAGGCACTGAATCAATCGTGGGAGTCTCCCAAGCAGTATCACGAACATAAGCCAGATAGGCCAAACAACCCCTCTCGACCATATGTCGAGCTTTCAAGAAAGAGATAACCCAGCTAGATGTACTGATAGATGAACCCCTCCACTCCAATCTAGGAAACTCTAGCATCGCCAAGGTAACAACCTTGGAATGGCAATCAAGAATGACATGGTACAGAGACAACCAGTCCATTCCCAGGATGATCTCAAAGTTGGTCATATCAAGCAACATAAAATCTGCTCTGGTCTCATAACCGCAGAAAGTCACTACACAAGATCGGTAAACCCGATCCACAATAACAGAATCACCCACTAGCGTGGACACATATATAGGAACACCGAGTACTCACGAGAGACATCCATATAAGGAGAAAATCGATAACACACATATGAATAGGTAGATCCTGGATCAAATAGTACCGAAACATCCCTACCACATATAGAAATAATACATGTGATCACGACATCTGAGGCTACTACATCTGGTTTGGCTGGGCAGTGCGGCAGCTGGTGTGGTGATCAAGGGCTGATGGTCCTGCTATACTTCCTTGCACTGAAGCCTAGGGCAAAATATCCTCATATGACCAAGTTCCCCACACTCATAGCAACCTCTCGGTGCAGAAGATGACTGACTCTGGGTATGGTCTTGGTGACCTGAATACCCACTGGAAGAACCCTAAATAGCTGGTGGGCGATAGGTACTCTCTGGAATGGCGCTGAAGTAGGGCTGCGTCGGGGCACCCCGAACAGGCAGTGGTGCTGAATATGTGGGCCTGATGGACTGACCCCTCATGAACTGAGCTGTGCCCCCAGACGGGGCATTGCTGAATCCTCTAGAATGCTAAGGCCTCTTCTCCCCCGTCGTACACAATCAGCCCTAGCTACGATTACCCTCGATCCTTTAAGCTATCTCCACCACCTGCCCATAAGGAGTCCCCATCTCAACCCGTCGGGCCATAGTAACCTGAATGCCATAATGTAAGCCCACGATAAACCTCCGTACTCTCTCAGCATCAGTGGGGAGTATTATAAGTGCATGGCGAGACAACTTAGAAAACTTCACCTCATTATCGGTCACAGACATCTGACCCTGCTGGATCCACTCGAACTGGCCTCGTAGCTCTTTGTTGTGAGAGGGTGGAATATACCTCTCTAATAAGAGGTGTGTGAACTTGTCCCAAGCCAGGGGAGGCGAACCTGCTAGCCTGCTACAAAGATAAGACTGCCATCATCTATGGGCCCTTCCCTCCAACTAAAACGTGGTGAAGTCCACCCCATTGGACTCCAATACTACCATGTTGTGCAGTCTATCTCTGCAATGATCAATAAAGACTTGTGGGTCCTTATGTTTTTCACCGCCAAAGACAGGAGGATGTAGCCTGGTCCACTAGTCCAACGTGAACCTAATGATCTGATGCCAAGCTATCACGACCCAATTCTCACTACGGACGTGATGGAACCCAACGTCACCGTTAGGCACGCCAACAATGAACTATCCATTTATTTATTCCCTTTGTTACTTTTTAAAATCATGAATTTTTACTCGATAGAGAAAACCAAGTATAAAGGAAATGGTGATATAAGGCATAAAATTAAATATGAGAGTGAATCAGTAATATTAATAGATAAAACCATGAATGTCTACTAGAAATACCCAAAATTTGGTATTACAAGTGCACGAGCAAGCTAGTAGAATATACAAAACCCCTTACAACTAGTGTCTGAAGCATAGTAGACAGAAATAATAAATACAATAAGAGGAGGCTCTAGGGTCGCAGAATGGAGCATGGGAAAACAGCTTACCACTAGGCCTCTAGATAGTGTGGATGCGTGCCTGATCGAATACTAGATGTACCTGCCTCTGTACCTATACAATTTGAGCAGAAATGTAGCGTGAGTACGTAAATAACATGCACCCAGTAAATATCTAGTCTAACCTCGAAGAAGTAGTAATGGGGGGTCGACATCGACACTTACTAGAGGTCAATATATATAAAGTGCAAGAAGTTTAAATAGGCATGAAATACAATAATAAAAATGGAATAAGAAGCAATAAATAAGTGATTCTTTAATAAAAATAACAAATCAAACGTCCCCAAATATCACATGCTAATTTCAACAAATAAAGGCCAGCAGGTAATTATAATTTCTTAAGTCATGAAGGAAATATCGAGTATAATCAAACTCCTAGAGACATCACGCACGAGTTATGCAGAGGTCGTACGACCCGATCCATAACAATCGCGTACATACACTACCGAGGTTGTATGGACCGATCCACTGGTGCATCTCATTATATATAAATATTGCCGTGACATTCGGCCTGATCCACATGAATAAGGAAACTCTTCGAACTATGGAGCATATGTTTACAACTCCAAGATAAGCCCTTAAAATAACATAAATTTTCTATCAATAATTAAACATTCCGCCAAAATATTAGGTAATGAAGTTCGGTCTAATATAATCTCTAATCAAGTTTCACTTATTAATACAAGTAGTTAAACTAGCAAGTTGAGTTCAAATAGTACAAGTATTGCATAATAAAGTCCTATGTGTACCCGGATATAACATGATCTTTAGCTACGTAAAAACTCTCGTCACTTCGTGCGTATGTAGCACCCACAAATTATTAGCAAATAACAATTTAAACACCTATGGTTTTAGTTCCCTCTTACAAGTTTAGTCAAGGGACTTACCTCGTTTCCAAGTTCTCTTCCCGGTTCACAAATCACAATTATAGCCTCAAATCGGTGCCGATCAATCTGAAACTAGCCAAAAGTTGTACAAACTAATCAATATATACTAAAAAGTTCATAATTTAACTATTATAGTAATCATCCAACCCAATTTGGAAGGTTCCTAAAATTTATCCCGGATCAACATGCTTGGATTCCGAAAGGTTTCGTAAATAAATGTTACCCATAACCTCACGAACATTATGTAAAAATTACTTACACTCAAGGACCTAGATGAAAAACCCTCTTCAAAGAGCTCTCAAATTGGCCACAATTTGGGAGAAATGAACAAAATGAGCCTAAGTACCATTTTACAATCAAGCTTCTTCCCAAGCATGCCTTCTTCGCGATCACGAAAATGCCCTCATGATCATGAAGACAAAACTACCCAAGCCACTGAAAAGCTTCATCGCGATCGTGAGAAGACCCACGCGAACACGATGCACATACCCCGCCCATCTTCGCGAACGCAACCCGCCCATCGCGAACGCGAAGGGAATTTAACTTGCCCAGGCCTGCTATGCAAACGCGACCAGGGGATTGTGAATGCGGAGACCAATGTTCCCAAGCTTCGCGATCGCGACCCATCTATCACAAATGCATAAAACAAAATTCCCCAGCCCTATTTCCTTCATCACTAATGCGAGGACTTCTCCGCATTCACAAAGAAGGAAACCAGAACAGCAAAATAACATAAATTGAACTTAGCTCTGGGTGGTCCGAAATGCACTCGATCCACCAAGGACCCCATCCAAATGCACCAACAGGTCCATAAACATAATACAGACATGCTCGAACCCTCGGAACACATTAAACAACATCGAAAATACAAATCATACCCCAAAACGAAATTAATCAAGTTATGAACTTCAAACTTCTTCAACTATCTCCGAACGCATCAAGTCATAATTAGACTACTCGGAATGACGCCAAATTTTGCGTACAAGTCATAGGTTGCCATATAGACCTATTCCTAAGCTCGTAATCCCAAACAAATATTGATAACACCAAAGTCTACTTCAAACCAAACTTAAAGAACTTAAAAACCTTCAAGGCGCCAACTTTAGTCATTAAGCGCTGAAACGCTCCTGGATCACCCGAAACTCTATCTGAACACACGCCCAAGTCCAAAATCATTATACGAATATATTGGAACCATCAATTCCTAGTTCCAAGGTCGTTTATGCAAAATGTTGACTCAAGTCAAACTTGACAATCTTAGGCCACTATTAAGGAGCTAAATGTTCCGATTTCAACCCGAACCCTTCCAAAACCAAACCAACAATCCCCGCAAGTCAAAAAATAGTAAGAGCACATATTGGAAGTCTTAATTAGGTTAACAAGTATGTAGAAAGTGAAATGACCGATCGGGTCATTACAAGTTCAGTCCGCACTTTTGGTTATCTGTAGTGCTCTAGCTAGACAGGGACCCGAGGGCACTCATATCGAACAACCATCTTTTGGTGCACCTTCTGAACTGGGTTCCTACCGCTGTTATTCCAGTCATCTAGGGCAGACTCAGTACTATCATCCATGCCTGCCGATGGGTTATTTGGAGTAGTGGACATCAGCAGGGTACTCATGCTATGGTTACTGCTCCTGTTGCTACACCACCTACACATTTATCTAGAGGTAGAGGAAAAGCGGGTATAGGGCATCCTAAATATGGAGGCCAGACCCATTGTTATTCTCTCCCTGGTAGGACTAAGGCTGTTGCATCAGATGCTGTCATTACATGTATTGTTCTGGCCTGTTATAGAGATGCATCGATTTTATTTGATTCGGGTTCCACTTATTCATAGGTGTCATCCTATTGTTATTCATATTTAGATATGTCTCGTGACCTTCTGCACTGGGTTCCTACCGTCGAGTCAGTTCTGGTAGTGAGGGAGTTTTTCGATGTGTTTCCAGTAGACCTAATGGGCATGCCACCTGATAGGGATATTGATTTTAGTGTTGACTTGGTGCTGGGCATTCAGCCCATATCTATTCCACCGTACCAAATAGCTATAGAAGAGTTAAAGGAATTAAAGGAACAATTGCATGAATTAGTAGATAAAGGTTTCATAAGGTCGAGTGTTTTACCTTGGGGTGCTCTGGTTCTATTTGTGAAGAATAAGGATGGTTCCATAAGGATGTGCACTGACTACACGCAGTTGAACAAGGTTACTATCAAGAACAAGTATCCTTTGTTATGTATTGATGATTTATTTGATCAGCTTCAGGGTGGTCAGGTATTCTCGTAGATTAACTTGAGATCGGGGTACCATCAGCTGAAGATTAGGGCTTAGATATTCCTATGATGTCTTTTAGGAACCGTTATAGGCATTATGAGTTCTTGGTGATGTATTTTGTGCAGACCAATGCCCCAGCAAGTTTCATGCACTTGATGAACAACATATTTTAGTCTTATGTAGATTCCTTCGTCATTGTATTTATTGATGAGATATTGGTGTATTCTCGCAGTCGAGAGGAGCATGAGCAGCACTTAAGGATCATACTCCAAATGTTGAGGGAGAATAAGATGTATGCTAAGTTCTCAAGTGTCACGATCCAATTTATCCCTCCATGAACCGTCGTGACGGCATCTAGTCTCTACGATTAGGTAAGCCTAACACTTTGCAGAAATGAAACAAAAGCATGAACATTAACTACTAACAGTAACAAATATCTAATAGGTAGCTGAATGCCACTCGGCATATACAATTATCACCTCTGAAAAGTACAGAAAACATTTTCGCAAAACCCGAAAACCCGCAAGTCACAAGCTACTGAGAAGTCTTAACTGTTCTATACATCATTTCTATTGAAGGAAGGAAAAATGAACATAGATGAATAGAGGGGGACTCCGAGGAGCTACGACCATGGGCAGATGTACCTTGAAATCTCCAATAAGCAACAACGACTGCAACTAGTGATGAGGCTGTTAAGATGAACCTGGATCTGCAAATGCAAAACATGTGCAGGAAAGGGCGTGAGTACACCACAACGGTACCCCGTAAGTGCCAAGCCTAACCTCGGTCGAGTAATGATGAGATCAGGTCAGGGCCCTACTGGTATAAATATAATGAAATAATAGAAAATGAAATATCGCAATAAAAATAAATATGGGAATCTAACAGGAATAGAATCAATGAAAGACAACAGCTCATAACACAGTGATAACAATAGGGGATCTCCCAGGATACCGTCCCGTTGTCCCAAACGTAAATGTGCAGGGAGGATCTACCGGAATACCGTTCCGTAGTCCCAAAGTAAATATGCAAGACAGGGGGATCTACCGGAATACCGTTCCATAGTCCCAAAGTAAATATTCAAGACATGGGGGATCTACCGGAATACCGTTCTGTAGTCCCAAAGTAAATATGCAAGACAGGGGGGATCTACCGGAATACCGTTTCGTAGTCCCAAAGTAAATATGCAAGACAAGGAGGATTTACCGAAATACCGTTCCGTAGTCCCAAAGTAAATATGCAAGACAGGGAGGATCTACCGGAATACCGTTCTATAGTCCCAAAGTAAATATGCAAGACAGGGGGATCTACGGGAATACCGTTCTATAGTCCCAAAGTAAATATGTAGTGCAAACAATAGAAATACAACTAATTCTTACGAATTAGACTAAGTATAAGTCAAGGAAGAAGCAAGAAATTTATTAAGCATGCTGCACAGAGTTCATATAAACAATTAAGACACGAAGACATGCTGTTCTAAACTAAACAGGATAGTTACATATGCTAGTGTAGTTCAGTTAAGGAAGACAAATATTTTACTTAATGAAAACGGAGGTTTTCAACAATAGCCAGTGTACGCACTCATCACCTCACGTACACGGTGCTCATATATCAAAAACAGTACTAAATCCTAAGGAGAGTTCCCCCACTCAAGGTTAGGCAAGCCACTTACCTCGATTAAAGGTCAAATCAAATCCGAAATCACGTTCTTGCCACGCGTATCCAACTACGAGTGGCCCAAATCTAATCAAATCAATTACATCACGTAAATATAGCTAAAAGTAACTAATCTAGCTAATGAAATCAAAGCTAAGGCAAGAAAATAGAAAAATGCCCAAAAAGTCTCCCCGGGCCCATGTCTTAGAATGGGGTAAAAGTTATTAAATATGAACACCCATTCACTCACGAGATCACTCGTACCAAAATTATCCAAATTCGATGTCTAAATCCCACTCAAAAACTCAGAAATTTGGTTGGGGAACGTTTCCCCCATTTTCCCAACTTTCTCACTCAAATTCCTTAATTAAATGAAGAAAACAACAATAGATTGATGAAATATAACCAAAAACAAGTTAGGAATCGTTACCCCAAAGCTTTCTTTGAAAATCCCTCAATAAATCGCCTTCTCCCGAGGTCAAAAATCAAAATTGTGAATATGAACCTCAACCCTCGATTCTGCCCCTTTTGCCTAGCGATCTTGGCACTTGAGGGCCATGGGTCGCACCTGCGACGCCGCATCTGCAGAAAATCCCCCCGTAGGTGCGAAAATCACTTAAGAGGGCTGGGTCTGCATCTGCGGCAATTGGGGCCGCACCTGCGCGTACGCGTCTGCAGAACACTGTCCGCTTCTGCGGTCTTCCTCCGCGCCTGTGAATCCTTGGGCGCACCTGCGGGCATCGCAAATGCGGAAATTCCTCGCACCTGCGACCCCTGGTCAAGCCTTTGAAATCCGCATCTGCACCTGTTCCTCCTCACGTCCGAGTCCGCACCTGTGGTCTCCCCTCCGCAGGTGCGAAACACCAGAACCAACAAAAACTCAGCAACTTTCCTAAGTCCAAAATTCATCCGTTAAGCATCCAAAACACACCCAAGACCCCCGGGACCTTAACCAAATATACCAACCAATACTAAAACATCATACGAACTTAGTCGAGCCCTCAAGTCTTATTCACACAAGTCATATTCAACACTGCGGACCTACTACAATGTTCGGAATCGGAATCAGACCCCGATAGCAAAATTTCCACTACCGGTCCAAATTTCCAAAAATTTGACTTTCGCCATTTCAAGCCTAAATAAGCTACGGACTTCCAAAACACAATCCGGACACACTCCTAAGTCCAAAATCACCTAACAGAGCTAACAGAACTGACAAAATTCCATTTCGGAGTCGTCTTCACACAGTCCCGACTACGATCCAAATCCTAAGGCTTAAACTTCTATTTAGGTACTAAGTATCCCAAAACACTCCAAAAACCAAAACGAAACCTCCCGGCAAGTCACAATAGCATAAATAGATATGGGAGAAGCAGTAAATAGGGGATCGGGGCTATTACTCTCAAAATGACCGGCCGGGTCGTTACATCCTCCCCCTCTTAAAACAACCGTTCGTCCTCGAACTAGCATAGAGACATACCTAAAGTGGTGAAAAGATGAGGATAGCGGCTGTGCATATCCTCCTCGGTCTCCCAAGTCACCTCCTCGATCGGCCGGCCCTGCCACTTAACCTTTATTGATGTAATATTCTTTGACCTCAGTTTCTGAACCTGCCTGTCCAAAATAGCCACTGGCTCATCAACGTAGGATAGATATTTGTCCAACTGTACTGAGCTGAAATCCAACACATGAGACGAATCGCCATGATGCCTCCATAGCATCGAAATATGAAATATCGGATGAACTCCTGCTAGCCTGGGAGGTAAGGCAAGCTCATAAGCAGCCTCCCCAACTCTCCGCAACACCTCAAAGGGGCCAATAAACCTTGGGCTCAGCTTGCCCCTCTTTCCAAATCTCATAACACCCTTCATAGGCGAAACCCGAAGCAAGACCCTCTCTCCAACCTTGAATGTAACATCGCGAATCTTCCGGTCTGCATAACTCTTCTGACTAGACTGGGCTGTACGAATTCTATCCTGAATCACCTCAACCTTCTCCAAGGCATCCTGAACCTAGTACATACCCAATAATGTGGCCTCGCCCGGCTCGAACCAACCCACTAGGGACCGACACCGCCTACCATTTAGAGCCCCATACGATGCCATCTGAATGCTGGACTGATAACCGTTGTTGTAGGCAAACTCCGCAAGTGGCAGGAACTGATCCCAAGAACCTCTAAACTCCATCACAGATGCATGAAGCATATCCTCAAGAATCTGAATAGTGCTCTCGGACTGCCCGTCCGTCTGAGGGTGAAAAGTTATGCTCAACTCCACCCGATTACCCAACTCCTACTATACGGCTCTCCAAAACCGCGATGTAAACTGCGTGCCCTGGTCAGATATGATAGATACCGGTATGCCATGAAGTTTGACAATCTCACGAATGTAAATTCGAGCCAGCTGCTCGGATGAATAGGTAGTCATCACATGAATGAAATGAGCTGACTTGGTCAGCCTGTCCACAATCACCCAAACTTCATCAAACTTACGCTGAGTCCAACAACAAAGTCTATAGTGATCCGTTCCCATTTCCACTCCGGAATCTCTATCTTCTAAAGCAACCCACCCGGTCACTGATGCTCATACTTCACCTGCTGGTAATTTAGACATCTAGCCACATACTCTACTATGTCCTCCTTCATCCTCCTCCACCAATAATGCTGCCTTAGGTCCTGATACATTTTCGTGGCACCCAGATGAATGGAGTACCGTGAGCGGTGAGCCTCCTGGAGAATCAACTCACGCAAACCGTCCACATTGGGCACACATAACATGGCCTGCATCCTCAATACACCATCATCCTCAATAGGGACCTCCTTAGCATCACCGTGCTGGACCATGTCCTTAAGGACAAGCAAATGGGGGTCATCATACTGACGCTCCCTGATATGATCTTAAAGAGTAGACCGAGAGACCACACAAGCCAATACTTGACTCGGCTCAGAAATATCCAACCTCACAAACTAGCTGGCTAAGGCCTGAACATCCAATACCATGGGCCTCTCTGCTGCTGGTAGATATGCTAAACTCTCCAAACTCTCTGCCCGATGACTCAAAGCATCAGCCACCACATTGGCCTTTCCGGGATGGTACAAAATGGTAATGTCATAATCCTTAAGCAGCTCTAACCACTTCCTCTAACGTAAATTAAGATCCTTCTGCTTGAATAGATGCTGCAAACTACGGTGATCAATGTAGATCTTACAAGGAACGCCGTACAAATAGTGCCTCCAAATCTTCAAGGCATGAACAATAGATGCTAGCTCAAGGTCATGAACATGATAGTTCTTTTCATGCACCTTCAGCTGTCTAGATGCATAGGAAATCACCCTACGGTCCTACATCAACACAGCGCTGAGGCCAACTCGCGAAGCATCACTATAAACTGTATAAGACCCCAAACCTGAAGGCAATACCAATACTGGGGTTGTAGTCAAAGCTGTCTTGAGCTTCTAAATGCTCTCCTCACACTCCTCTATCCACCTGAATAGAGCACCCTTCTGAGTCAACCTGGTCATAGGTGCAACAATAGAAGAAAGTCCCTCAACAAACCGACGGTAATACCCTGCCAACCCAAGGAAACTACGGATCTCTGTAGCTGAGGACGGTCTGGGCCAATTCTGCACTGCTTCCACCTTCTTAGGATCCACCTTGATCCCCTCACTCGATATAATATGACCCAATAATGCCACATAATCTAACCAAAACTCACATTTTAAGAATTTTGCATACAACTTCTTTTATCTCAAAGTCTAAAGCACTGTCCTCAGGTGCTGCTCATGATCCTCCCGAGTTCGGGAATAGACTAGAATGTCATCAATGTATACGATGATGAAAGAATCAATATAGGGTCGGAATATACTGTGCATCAAGTGCCTAAAAGATGCTGGGGCATTGGTCGGCATTGGTCATCCCAAATGACATCACAAGGAACTTGTAATGGCTATACCGAGTCCTGAAAGCAATCTTCGGGATATCTGGCACCCGAATCTTCAATTGATGATAACCTGAACGCAAGTCAATCTTGGAAAATACTTTGACACCGTATAGCTGATCAAATAGGTCATCAATACGAGGTAAGGGATACGTGTTCTTTATTGTGACTTTGTTTAACTGGCAATAATCAATACACATACGCATAGAACCATCCTTTTTCTTCACAAACAAGACAGGAGCACCCCCAAGGTAACACACTGGGCTGAATGAAGCCCTAATCAAGCAACTCCTGCAACTGCTCCTTCAACTCCTTCAACTTAGGAGGAGCCATACGGTATGGAGAAATAGAGATGCGCTGAGTGCCCAACAACAAATTAATGCCGAAATCAATATCTCTGCCGGGTGGCATGCCCGGAAGATCAGCTGGGAGCACATCTGGATAGTCCCTCACTACTGAACTGACTTAACTGTAGGGGTATCAATACTAACATCTCTCACATAAGCTAGATACGCGTCACACCCCTTCTCAACCATTCGTGGAGCTTTAAGAAATGAGATAACTCGACTAGGAGTATACTCTAAGGTACCTTTCCACTCAAATCATGGTAAGCTTGGCATATCCAACATTACGATCTTAGAGTGGCAATCAAGAATAACAGAATGGGGCGACAACTAGTCCATGCCCAAGATAACATCAAAATTTACCATGCTGAGTAATAATAAGTCGGCTCTGGTCGCAAAACCACTAAGAGCAATCAAACACGACCGATACACGCGGTCCACAATAAGAGAATCTCCCACAGGAGTAGACACATAAACAGCGGAACTCAAGAATCCTAAGATACGCCCAAATGTGGGGAAAGATAAGAGGACATATATGAATATATAGAGCCTGGGTCAAATAATACCGACACATCTCTATGACAGACTGGAATAATACTTGTAATGATAAAGTCGGGAGTAACTGCCTCTGTATGAGCCGGGAAAGCATAATACCTGGCCTGGCCTTCCCCTCTAGGGTGACCTCAACCTCCCCTACCTCCACCTCGAGCTGGCTGAGCAGGTGGGGTGGTAGCTGGTGCTGGGATCATGGCCTGAGGACTCGGTAGAGCACGTGGTAGCTGAGAAGTCTGTGGAGGTGCAACCCTCCTAAGTCTGGGGCAATCCCTCACCATATGGCGGGTGTTGCCACACTCAAAACAACCCCTCAGAGGGTGTGGCTGCTGTGACTAACTCGGGCCAGGTCTGCTGGACTGGCCGCTAAAAGTACCCCGAGCAGGGGGCACACTAGATACTGGCAGGGCATAATAAGGCTCTGGGGCCTAGAAGGGGCTGGAACACCACTGGCGGCTGGAAGAGCTGAATGAACGGGGCGACCCACATAACCCCTACCATGGTGAGCTGCTGGGGCACGAGTTCCAAAATAAGAACCAGTCTCTCGAGACATCTTGGCCACTCTATCCTCTCTATCCCAGGCAAGCATGCCCTCCAATCTCCTAGCAATACGCATAACTTGCTGGTAAGGAATGTCCATCTCCAACTTCCTGACCATATTAATACTGATACTGGGGTGGATTCCCTCAATAAATCGTCGAACCCTCTCTCGAACGGTGACAACCAAGGTCGGTGCATGTCGGGCCAAATCACTGAAGCAGACTGCATACTCTGACATTGTCATAGCACCCTGGCACAGCTACTCAAACTCCGCGCGCCATGAGTCCCTGAGGCTTGGAGGGACATACTCCCTCAAAAACATGTCCGAGAACTGAGTCCATATAAGTGAAGTTGCTTCACCCAGACTACTCAACTCATAAGCACGCCACTACTGATAAGCTGCTCCTATAAGCTAGAAAGTGGTAAAATAAACCCCACTCGTCTCCGCTACGCCCATACTACGGAGAATACAATGACACTCCTCCAAAAAACCTGAGCATCATCTGTAGCCAATCCGCTGAAGGTAGGTGGGTGGTACTTCTGGTACCTCTCAAGTATGAGCTGCTCCGCCTCATAAGAGGCTGTCCTAGTCTCATGCTGAACCGGGGCTACCGGCGGCATATGATTGAACTCTAGGGCCTAATCAACCTGGACCCTCTGCTTAAGAGTGTGGGTTGCGGGAGTATGTGCCCCTCCCCCAGCCTGAGATGTGCTGGGAGCTAACGGAATCAGTCCAGCCTGAGCTAAGATGCTGAACATGCTCATGAACTTGGCTAGAGTCTCCTGGAGGGCTGGTGCAGCAATACGAACCTCTGGTGTCTGCCCTCCAGTTGGATCTGCTAGGGGCTCCACTGTCACAGCTCGTGTGAGTGCTCTAGCAGCACCGCGTGGCCCTACTCTACCCCAACCCTAGCCTCTGGCGGCTCTAGCAGGGGGCGCGGGTGCCTGGTTGTCAGATCCTCCAATACCAGTCCTCACCATCTATGAGAAAGAATAAAATAGAGAAGTGTTAGAATTTGATGCCAATAACTCGCACGACAAGGAAATCAAAGAAGTATGTTTTTTCGTAACAGTTTCATAGCCTCCCGAAGATAAGTACAGATGTATCCGTACCGATCCGCGAGACTCTAATAAACCAGCTTGTGACTCACGACTCCTATAAACCTAGAGCTCTGATACCAACTTGTCACCACCCAATTTCTCCCTACGACTAGGTAAGCCTAACACTTTACGCAAATGAAACAAAAGCATGAACATTAACTACTAACAGTAACAAATATCTAATAGGCAACTGATTTTCACTCGGCATATACAATTATCACCTCTGAAAAGTACGAAAAACATTTTCCCAAAACCTAGAAACCCGCAAGTCACAAGCTACTGAGAAGTCTTAACTGTTCTATACATTATTTCTATGGAAGGAAGGAAAAATGAACATAGGTGAATAGAGGGGGACTCCGAGGATCTGCGGACATGTGCAGATGTACCTGAAAGTCTCCAGTAAGCAGCATCGACTGCAACTAGTAATGAAACTGGTAAGATGAACCTGGATCTGCACACGAAAAACATGTACAGGAAAAGGGCGTGAGTACACCACAACGGTACCTAGTAAGTGACAAGCCTAACCTCGGTCGAGTAGTGACGAGATCAGGTCAGGGCCCTACTGGTATAAATATAATGAAATAATACAGAATGAAATATCGCAATAAAAATAAATACGGAAATCTAACAGGAATAGAATCAATGAAAGACAACAGCTCAGAACATAGAGATAACAACAGGGGATCTCCCAGGATACCGTCCCGTAGTACCAAATGTAAATGTGTAGGGGGGATCTACCGGAATACCGTTCTATAGTCCTAAAGTAAATATGCAAGACAGGGGGATCTAGCGGAATACCGTTCCGTAGTCCCAAAGTAAATATGCAAGACATGGGGGATCTACCAAAATACCGTTCCGTAGTCCCAAACTAAATATGCAAGACATGGGGGATCTACCGGAATATCATTCCGTAGTCCCAAAGTAAATATGCAAGACAGGGAGATCTACCGAAATACCGTTCCGTAGTCCCAAAGTAAATATGCAAGACAGGGGGATCTACCGGAATACCGTTCCATAGTTCCAAAGTAAATATGCAGCTAAACAATAGAAATACAACTATATCACGAATTCTTACGATTTAGAATAAGTACAAGTCAAGGAAAAAGAAGGAAATTCACTAAGCATGCTGCAAGAAGTTCACATACACAATTAAGACACGTAGACATGTTGTTCTAAACTAAACAAGATAATTACATATGCTAGTGTAGCTTAGTTAAGGAAGACAAGTATTTTACTAAATAAAAATGGAGTTTTGCAATAATTGCCCGTGTACGCACTCGTCACCTCACGTACACAGCGCTCATATATCAAAAACAGTACCAAATCCTAAGGGGAGTTCCCCAACACAAGGTTAGGCAAGCCATTTACCTCGAACCAAGCTCAAATCAAATCTGAAATCACGCTCTTGCCACGAGTATCTAACTCTGAGTGGCCCAAATCTAATCAAATCAATTACATCACATAAATATAGCTACAAGTAACTAATCTAGCTAATGAAATCAAAGCTAAGGCAAAAAAAATAGAAAATGCCCAAAACGTCTCCTCGGGCCCACATCTCGGAATCGGATAAAAGTTATCAAATATGAACACCAATTCACTCACGAGATCACTCGTACCAAAATTATCCAAATTCGATGTCTAAATCCCGCTCAAAAACTCAAAATTTCGATTGGGAAGCTTTTCCCCCATTTTTCCAACTTTCTCACTCAAATTCCTTAATTAAATAAAGAAAACAACAATAGATTAATGGAATACAACCAAAAACAAGTTAGGAATCGTTACGCCAAAACTTTCTCTAACAATCCCTCAATAAATCGCCTTCTCCCGAGCTCAAAAATCAAATTTGTGAATATGAACCTCAACCCTTGATTCTGCCCATTTTTGACCAGCGATCTTCGCACTTGCGGGCCATGGGTCGCACCTGCGACGCCGCATATACGATTAATCGCCCGAAGGTGCAGAAATCACTTAAGAGGGTTGGGTCCGCATCTGCGGCAATGGGGGCCGCACCGGCGCGCGCGCGCCTGTGAAACACTGTCCGCTTCTGCGGTCTTCCTCCACGCCTGCGAATCCTTGGGCATACCTGCAACCCCTGGTCAAGCCTCCAAAAGCTGCATCTGCACTTATTCCTCTGCACGTGTGAGTCCGCACCTGCAGTCTCCCCTCCGCAGTTGCAAAACACCAGAACTATCAAAAACTCCGCAACTTCCCTAAGTCCAAAATTCATCAGTTAAGCATCCGAAACACACCCGAGACCCCCGAGACCTTAACCAATCATACCAACCAATCCTAAACCACCATACAAACTTAGTCGAGCCCTCAAATCGCATCAAACAATGATAAAATCACGAATCACCCTCCAAAGCAAACTCAAAGAAACTTAAAACTTCCAAATTCGATAACTGATGTCGAAACCAACCAAACCACGTCCGATTGACCCCAAATTTGGCACACAAGTCATACTCAACACTATGGACCTACTCTAACTTCTGGAATCAGAATCCAACTCTAATAGCAAAATTTCCACTACCAGTCCAAATCTCCAAAATATTGACTTTTGCCATTTCAAGCCTAAATAAGTTATGGACCTCCAAAATACAATCCGGACACGCTCCTAAGCCCAAAATTACCTAACAGAGCTAACAGAACTGACAAAATTCTATTATGGAGTCATCTTCACACAGTCCCGACTACAATCAAATTCCGAAGGCTTAAACCTCTATTTAGGGACTAAGTGTCCCAAAACACTCCAAAAGCCAAAACGAAACCTCCCGACAAGTCACAATAGCAGAAATAGATATGGGAGAAGTAGTAAATAAGGGATCCGTGCTATTACTCTCAAAACGACCGGCCGAGTCGTTACATCAAGTGCGAGTTTTGGTTATACTCGGTGGCATTCTTGGATGATGTGGTTTCTAATGAGGGGATTAAGCTAGATTCGAAGACGATTGAGGTAGTTTAGAGTTGGCCTAGACCTTCTATCACTACTGAGATCTGGAGTTTCCTTGGGTTGGCTGAGTATTATTACTACTTCGTGGAGGGTTTCTCGTCTATTGCAGCTCCATTGACCAGGTTGACTCAGAAAGGTGCCCCATTTAGGTTGTCTGGTGAGTGTGAGGAGAGCTTTCAGAAGCTCAAGACTGCCTTGACTACAACTCCAGTTCTTCTTTTATCTTCGGTATCGAGTTCATATACAGTCTACTGTAATGTTTCACGAGTTGGCATTTAGTGTGTATTGTTACATGATGGTGGGGTGATTAGTTATGCTTTGTTTTATTTGAAGCCCCATGAGAAGAACTACCCAATACACGATTTGGATTTAGCAACCATTGGTCACGCGCTTAAGATTTGGAGGCATATCTTTATGGTGTATCAAGTGAAATATACACGGATCACCAGAGTCTTCAACACCTATTAAAAAAGGATCTGAACTTGAGGCAATGGAGGTAGTTTGAGCTACTAAAGGTCTAGGATATCACCATTCTTTATAATACCGGGAAGGCCAATGTATTGGCCAAAGCTTTGAGTAGGAAGGCGGCGAGCATGGGCAGTTTTGCTTTATTCCAGCTAGGGAGAGACCGTTAGTTTTAGATGTTCAGGATTTGGTAACCCGATTGTGATGTTGGAAATGTTGGAGCCTCGCAGGGTTCTAGCTTGTGTTGCATCACTGTCGTCCTTATGTGAGTGCATAAAGGCACGTTAATATGATGATCCCACTTACTGGTCCTTAATGACATGGTGTAGCACAGTGATGTCAAGGAGGTGACTATTAGTGATGATGAGGTATTGAGGCTCCAGGGCCGGGTTTGTGTGCCTAATGTAGATGGGTTACAAGAGCTAATTCTTAATGAGGCCCATAGTTCACGGTATTCCATTCATTCGGGTGCCGCGAAGATGTACCATGATTTGAAGTAACACTATTGGTAGAGAAGGATGAAGAAAGTTATTGTTTAGTATGTGGCTCGGTGTCTGTACTGTCAGCAGGTTAAGTGTGGGCATCAGAGATCAGGTGGTTTGCTTTAGAGGCTAGATATTTCGGAGTAGAAGTGGGAGTGTATAACTATGAATTTTGTGGTTGGGCTACCACGGACCTTGAGAAGATTTGATGTTGTGTGGGTCATTATACACAGACTGACCAAGTTTGCACACTTTATTCCAGTCATGACTACGTACTCTTCAGAGAAGCTGGCTTAGATTTATCTTAGAGATATTGTTCGCTTACATGGTGTGCCTATGTCTATTATCTCGAATCAAGGCACTCAGTTTATGTCGTATTTTTGGAGAGCCATGCAGCATGAATTGGGCACACAAGTCGAGCTGAGTACGTCATTTCATCCCCAGACGGACGGGGATCAGTTTCTACCATTAACAGAGTTCACCTGCAACAACATTTACTATTTAAGTATCCTGATGGCTCCATATAGGGAACTATATGGGAGGCGATGTCGTTCTCCGGTTGGTTAGTTTGAGCTTGGGGAGGCTAGGTTGTTAGGAACTGACTTGGTCCGTGATGCTTTGGCGAAGGTGAAATTAATTCAGGAGCGGCTTCGTATAGCATAGTCCAGGCAAAAGAATTATGTCGATAGAAAGTCTGATGATGTGTCATCATGACGGGTGAGAGGGTTCTACTCGGATGTTTTGCCATGAAGGATGTGATGTGGTTCGGGAAGAGGGGCAAGGTGAGCCCTCAGTGTATTGTCCCTTTTAAGTTTCTAGAGAGAGTTGGTGAGATGGCCTAAAGACTTGCTTTTCCACCCAGCTTATCGGGAGTTCATATGGTGTTCCATGTTTCTATACTCCGGAAGTACTATGAGGATCTGTCACATATGTTAGATTTCAGCTCGGTGCAGTTGGACAAGAATTTGACTTATGTTGAGGAGTTGGTAGCCATTTTGGATAGGTAGGTTCGAAAGCTGAGGTCGAAGGATATTGCATCTGTGAAGTTCTAGTGGAGAGGTCAACCAATCGAGGAGGAGACTTGGGACACCAAGCATGATATGCGGAGCAGATGTCCTCTTCTTTTTTGCACTTCAGGTATGTTTCTAAACTCGTTCGAGGATGAGCATTTTCTTAAGAGGGGGAGAATGTAATGACCTGGCCGGTTATTTTGTATATTTGAGCCCCGTTTACCTATTTGATGCTTCCTGTATGTTTATTTGTAGTGATGTAGCTTGCGGAGATGGTTGGTTTGGTTTCGGGGAGGTTGTGAATTGAATTGGAACACTTAGTTTCTAGTTTGGAAGCTTAAGTTGGAAGTGTTGACCAAGTTTGACTTTTGTGTATTTGACCTCGCATTAGAGTTTTGATAGTTTCGTTAGGTCTATATGGGGATTTTAGACTTAGGCATATGTCCGAATTTTGAATTGGAGGTTCCTAGGTTGATTTGGCTCTAGTTGGCAAAAGTTGGGCAATTTGAATATTTAGAAGTTTATAGGTTTGACTCATAATTGACTTTGTGGTTATAGAGGTCCGTTTGGGATTTCGAGCCCAGGAGTAGGTTCGTATGGTTATTTATGACTTGTGTGTAAAATTTGAGGTTATTTCGAGTTGTTTAAGCATGTTCGGCGTAAGTTTGAAATTCAAAAATTTAGATTAGTTCATTAGGCTTGAATTGAGGTATAATTCATGGTTTTGATGTTATTTTGTGTGATTTGAGGCCTCAAGTAGGTCCGTGTATGTTTTGGGATTGGTTGGTGTTATTGGACGGTTTCCTAGGAGCCTCGGGTGTGTTTCAGATGAGTTTCAGACAATTTCACTCATGTTTGGAGTTGTTGAATTCTGGTGTTCTGGTGTTCATCGCGATTGCGTATCGTGTTTTCGGTGGCTGGTGATTTGCCCTTCGCATTCGCAATCTGGCTGTCACTTTTGCGGAGCATGGAGGGAAGTGGGCATAGCGTTTGCATCCTGTGAGTCACGTTCGCGTAGAGGGGAAGGCTAGATGGAATCGCCAAGCTTTGGGCCTTCGCATTCGCAGGTGGTGGACCGCGTTCACGTAGGCCATTGGATTTGTGCATCCCATTTGCCGGGTGCCAAACCATGTTCGTGGAAGAACATTTTGTGCCAGTGTTTGATTTGTTATTCACGATCGTGAAGTAGGTCCTGCGATTGCGAAGGGGACCCCTGGGCAAACTTAAATAATCCTATTTCGAGGGTTTGAGTTATTTTATCATATTTTGAGATTGTGAGCTCGGTTTAAGGCAATATTTGAGGGGAATTTCACGATTTGGATTGGGGTAAGCATTCTTGACTCGGATTTGGTTATTATTCATGAATCCATCCTTGATTTTAGTATTTGAATGATGAATCTAAGTAAGTAAATTAGGAATTTTGGCAAAAGTTTCTAAAATGAAAATGGGGATTTGAACCATGATTTAGAGTGGGATTTTGTTGAAACTTGTATGGTTGGACTCGTATCCAAATGGATGTTCAAAATTTGTAACTGTTGTCGAGTTCTAGGAGGCGGGCCAGGGTTGACTTTGTGATTTTTATTAAAGATCAGAGCTATATTTATTGGAATCGATTTCTATAACCGTGTTTGATCTTATTGAGTTATTTTTGGCTAGATTTGACCCATTCGGAGGCCGATTTGAGAGGCAAGGGCTTTTTAGAGTATTGATTTGGCTTATTTGAGATAAGTATCTTTCCTAACATTGTCGGGACGAATACCCCTTAGGATTTATTGCTTATTCATGTATGTAAAAAGCGATGTGTACATGAGGTGTCGAGCGTGTACAAGGGTACTATGTGTGGCTTATGAACGGATTAGACCGTAGGCTATTAATATGCCTTTATTTGATAATGAACTTTGTATGGAACATGTTTAAATCACTTTTTGACTACATGATCACAAAATTGACTTATCCATAGTCATGCTTTATAAGTTGAACCTCTCTCTCCCCACTCTTATGTTATTGTTATGTCCTTGTGCACTTTATTGATAAGTTATGAGCTTATATCTTGATGAAACTTTGATATTATCATTTTGTGTTATTGTGGCACATGTGGACTTGTTGAGAAAATTTATTGGGGGTGTCAGCACGAGGTCTTTTCCGTGTGATTGTGTCTATTGTTGTGCGCGTGGCACGAAATAAGGGTGGCATTTTCTCAGGTTGCCCACGTGGAACAATAAGGGTGGCGATATGCACATGTGGCAAAATAAGGAGGCATTTCATTGTTATGTGCACATGCGACGAAATAAGTGTGGCATTGTTGATGATGGTATGTGATATTTCGGGGTGTCTTTCTTGATATTGTTTTGTGTTGAAATGGGGTTGATATTTTGATCACATACTTGTTTCTTAAAAGTTTCCTTGTACTTTTATGAGTTATTGGTTGAATTTGACATGTTATCATATGCCCCCCTCCCGTTTGATGTTTTGTTGCCAAAGATGTGGTTTAGTACATTGAGATGTTATCACACTCTCTGAGAGGTTGTTGATATTGTCTCAGTTATATATTCTATTATCAGTTTCCTTTGATATATTGCACAGGTTAATTGACTAGTAAGTGTTACATGACTTGAACCTCATCACTATATCACCCAGGTTAGTCTTGATATTTACTGGGTACCGACTGTGGTGTACTCATACTACACTTCTACACATTTTTATGCAGATCCAGGTACTTCAAATTGGCCGAATTGCTAAGGAGGTGTGCTTGTGATTTGGAGACTTCAAGGTATCCCTATTGTTCCTTTCGCAGGCCTCAAAGTCACCCTCTTTACATTATTTCTAATATTCACGTATTTCAAACTGTATTGTATTTGATATGTATTCCATTTAGAGCTTATGACTCAATATCACCGGATTTTGGGAAGTTGATTATTGTATCCACATTTGGCAGTATTATTATATTTCACAGTTTTCATTGATTTGAAGTTGTTATATCTTTATTGTTATCAATATGTGATAGACTTACCTAGTCTTAGAGATTAGGTGCCATTACGACCTCTATGGTGGGATTTGGGTCGGGATATTGAACTTGGTTGCTATATTCTAATTTTGTCGTACTCATGTTTTATATATTGAACACCATCCCCACTTTTGTTGATTATGTCCTTGTTTTATTTGTTGTTGACTTATGTGGCATGCTTCTTGATTATGATTTGTTATTTTGCATTGTTCTGATTATGGAAAATGTGGACGTGTTGGGCGGATTGTTGGGTGTTGGCACGAGGTTCACTGTTTGTGCGATTGTGAATGATGTTGTTGATTTTGTGATGGAAATATTATTAAACCGGAGTGTTAAGGCAGGATATTGTTATTTTTTCAGGTGGGAGCGACATGGCGGAATATTGTTAAACAAGAGTGACAAGGCGAGATATTGTTAAACAAGAGTGACAAGGTGAGATATTATTATTTTGTCAGGCGAGAGAGACAAGACCGGATATTGTTAAACAGGAGTGACAAGGTGCGATGTTGATATTTATTTAGGTGGAAGTGACAAGGGGGGATATTGTTTTTTGTTAGAACGGAGAGATACATGTGGCTATTGTGATTATTTTAGGGCGGAGTGATACAGGTGGTTATTGTGATTTTGTGTGGGCTCGAGGTTCCATATGTTCGTGTTTATTTGAGGACTTGTTGTCTAAACTGGGCATTGCATTGAATTCTTTATGAGTTGTCATGCATTTTACATGTTTTTACGTAGCACCTAACATGTTAATCTATGACTCTGTGGTGATTTGATGATATGGTTGCCAGGATGGGATTATGTAACGACCCGTTTGTTTTGAGCATTTGAATTATGTTCGGCTATTTGAAGTCTTGAGCAACATGTATGATGTATTATGACTTATGTGAATCGTCAGCTTTGGTTTTCAGGTTGTTCAGAATTGATTTGGAAGAATGATTCTAACTAGGAAGCTTTACGTTAGAAGAGTTGATCAAGTTTGACTTTTTAGTACTTGACCTCGTATCGGAGTTTTGATGGTTCCGTTAGGTCCATATGGTGATTTTGGACTTGGGCGTATTCCCAGATTTGTATTTCCATATTTCTAGAAGGTATCGACACTATTTGGCGAAAGTTGGAAATTTGAAGGTTTGGAATATTCATAAGTTTAACCGGGAGTTGACTTTGATGATATTGGGTTTAGATTATGGTTTCGAGAATTGGAAAAGCTTCGTTATGTCATTTGGTACTGATGTGCAAAATTTGAGATCATTCTGAGTTGATTTGATAAGGTTTGACATGCGTTTTGGAAGTTGAAGGATTCAAAGTTCATTATATTTGTTTTGAGGTGCGATTAGTTGTTTCGATGTTTTTATACGTGATTTGAGACCTCGCATAGGTCCATGTTATGTTATGGGACTTGTTGGTATATTTGGACGGGGTCCCGAGGGGCTCGGGTGAGTTTCAGACGAGTTTCAGATCATCTCCAAGTTCTTTGGCGCTACTGATTTCTTGTGTTTCAAGCCTTATTCGCGATCGCGAAGATTGGGTCGCGATCGCGTAGTGTATTATGGGAGCTGGCCTTTTTCCTTCTTCGTATTCTCGAACGTTCTACCGCGTTTGCGTACCTTTGGAGGCTTGAGCATCGCATTCATATTGGTTAGCCCGCTCGCATAGGGTTGAGTTGAGAAGCTGTGGACTAGATATTTTCTTCTTCGCATTCATATTGGTCTTGTCGCGATCACGTAGTGCAGGTGCATGTGGTCATCGCGTTTGCATGTGATGTTTTGCGAACGTGTATGGTTGTTTTGAAGGCTGTTGAGTTTGTTCTTTGCGATCACGAGGAATGTCCCGCGATCGCGTAGGGTATTTTTGTCCAGTTGTTATAAGTACTTTATTTTCAGGGGTTTCAGCTATTTTAGCATATTTGGAACTAGGGAGCTCGGATTGAGACAATTTTTGCAGTGATTTTCACCATATAGATTGGGGTAAGTATTGTCTACTCAGTTTTGATTATATTTCATGAATCTATCATCGTTTTTGGAGTTTGGTTGATGAATACAAAAAAGAAATTGGGGTTTTTTTTATCTAAAATTTTTAAAAGTGAATTTTCAAGTTTTGAGCATCGATTCAAAGCCGGATTTGAGTAAAACTAGTATGGTTGGACTCATAATTGAATGGGTTATCGGATTTTTGTGAGTTTTATTAGGTTTCGAGGTGCGAGCCCAGGTTTGAAATTTTGGTTGACTTTGGGATTTTGATTAAAGATTTGACCTTTATCATTTGGGTGTGTTTCCGTTGGCATTATTTGATGTTCTTGAGTTGTTTTTGGCTAGTTTTGAGCCGTTCAGAGGTCGGTACGCGTGGGATGGCATTTTTGGAGCATCATTTGGTTTGCTCGATATTGGATTTGGCTTGTTCGAAGTAAGTAACAGTTCTAAACTTGGTGCTGCGGGTATGAACCCCTGACTATACGTGATATGTGTTTGGTGTTGAGGAGACACACATGCTAGGTGATGGACGTGTCGACGCGCACTGTGTGAATTATGAGTCGATTGTTTCTGTGGTACTGTGTGGTTACCTAATCTTGTTGTTATCCATGCAATTTCTACGTGTTTGAGTAATTGAGTTGTGATGCATGTTAGAAACCATGTTTAGGCTATATGCTTATTCTGTTGGGACCCGCTGAGGTCATATCTATTGTGGAGTTATTTGCTAAAATTGCAGTTACATACTTAGTCAGACTCATTCTTTTGCATATAATATCTGAGTCTCTGTTGCTATTTATTGATACATCATTTCATCATTCTTGGTCTGATTTTCATGACATTGTGAGCCCGAGAGACTGGAGAGATTGATGACAGAGTGAGACCGAGGGCATGTTTGTGAGTGATATTCATGGGATCGGGCTGCACACTGTAGCAAGCTTTATTGATTCATGCCATGATTGGCTTATTTTAGCGCTTAGGCTGGATCTGCCCCTTCGGAATCTGTAGACCCAGAGTGAGCGCGGTTGCTATTGATTCACGATGGGATCGGGTTGCGCCCCACAACAGTATTTATTATAGTTTAGGTTGGATCTTCCTTGTATAGTGTTGAGTGACTGAGTGTGTTGAGTGATTGAGCGGGAGTGTGAGACAGTGAGATTGATTACTCTAAGAGTATAAGTACATGAGTTCTTCACTATTATGCATTGCATTTTACATGCATACTTGACATACATGCATAGAGATGCATTTCCTCATGCTACCCAATTTTGGTGACATTCATGATTTCACGTGCACATTGACATGTAGACATAGAGAAGTACTTTCCTCATGCTATCCGATAATGAAACATCTTATTTATTGTTGAAAGGTTTTGGGAAAAATCATAATTTTTCTGACTTACTCATACTCTGGTATTTTCGGAGAAAGATTTGGGTTTTACTGTTATACCTGAGAAGCATGAATATTTTTTCGTAACTGTGAACGAGCTGAGCAACATATTTTTGAGTCATTACTTGTACAATTTTTCTTATATTGTTACGAATTGTTCTTGGCTATTGGTGATGGACTCTGACCTTTGTCCTAGATCGTCACTGCTTTCTACCTAAGGTTAAGTTTGTTACTTATTGAGTACATGGGGTCGGTTGTACTCATACTACACTTCTACACCTTCCGTGCAGATGTTGGATGTTGATGTTGTTGTGTATGGCGGGAGCTAGATTTGAAGATGTACCTGCATTTCGGTCATAACTGCCTCTTGTTCTTGGTAGCTTTAGAATTTTTAATCTGTTTATGTATATTTCAAACAGAGGATATGTTTTTTTCAAACAAGTTTTGTAAACTCTAAAATTTAGAAGCTCATGATTTGTATTACCAATCCTTGTGATTTTTGGTATAAAAGTTCAATTATTTTTATCATGCATTTTCTCATTTAAATCTCTTTTGAATCGGATTATTGCTATTTGGCTTACCTAGCGGGTTAGGTTAGGTGCCATCACGACTAGTTGGATTTGGCGTCGTGGCAGGATGGTATCAGAGCTCTAGGTTCATAGGTTCTACGAGTCATGAGCAAGTGCCTAGTAAAGTCTTGCAGATCGGTATGATGATGTCCATACCTATCTTTGAGAGAGGCTACATGGCATTTAGGATCAACTTCCCATCTTTCTTTCCTTATAGTGCGGCATTGATTCAGCTTGAAGCATAATTATTTGAATTCCTTCCACTCACTCATATGAGTATGTGAGCGCACTGTATCGGTTGTGCATCGACGGCTTGTGATTCCATGAATGAGGTGTGAGATGTGATTTCTGTGTGCTGATGATGGGCCATTCTGGAAGATGTGAGGCCGAGTTTTGACTGTAGCTTGAGCGTGGGGACTTCGGGTGTGTGAGCACGTGCTTTTGGACTTATATGTCCGATAGTGTCCCTATGAGTAGAATTTGTGGCTCGATCAGTGGTTGGATGGTTATATGATGAGTAAGATGTGATTGCGGGAAGTGTTCAGATGGTTTGAATATGACGACAAGAGTTTGCTTGAGATGTAAAACAAAAGGACTATCGGGTGCTTGATTACTTTCTTGATGTGACGTATAGTCTCGAGTTATAAGTGTGTTGAAGGATCTTTCATGTTGTTTAATTGTGGAACGGAGTAGATTTGCATGTCTTGTTATGAGTTTAGACTCAGGAAGATTAAGTGATGGCGTAGTAGTTGTGTCTGTGAAAGAGTATAGAGAGATGTCAGTTTGAGGCTAAGCAGGTGGGTTATCGCCTGCAGGGTAAACAACGGATGTGATCCTTATGATGTTGTGGGGAGGCTTTCTTTTCTACCAGTGGGTTATATTTGCGCGATTTGAGTTTGGATCGGTTATAATAATTGACCTGACCATCACGAGGATGAATGCGAGATTTGCAGATGATTTGAGGTATTAGATGGTTTGTGTTACATGAGCTTATGAAGGATTTAGTTGAATCTTACTGTGGTATTATGACAGTAATGGGTTATGGTTATTGTAAGTTATCAAATGTTTTATTCCATGGCTTTGAGCCAAGTAGGGGAGTCTGCTATCGACGAGTTGATTGCACAGTTATGTGTTGTATTTGTTTCGGTCTGAGGCATACTTGTGGATCGATTATAACTTGCGGAAGCTGGTTTCGAGGATGACTTAAGCAAGGAAATATCTGAATACATGATGTATTACACTTTATGGGTATATGGGAATCAGGAAATGATTGAGTTGTTATTCGTGAAGGATGTAGTACGCATAGAGTAGGAATTTGCTCGATTGCTTACAGGTGTGGATTACTTCTTTGGGTGTCATCATGCTAATGGGGCACGGGTCGTTCGGCCCGTTTGGGTGGTGCCATTGAGATTTAAGTAGAGTGGATGACTCTCGAGAAGGTTTTGATGGTTTCAAGATTTATATGTAGCAATTGAGAATTTCAGATTGGTATATGGACAAAATATGAGATTTGCATTGGATGGTATCGAGACTTGTGGCATTTATATATCATTATGGATTCTACATTTTAGTACCAGGAAGGTGAAAGAAACGACTTTAAGTTCACAGAAGGTCCCTTTAGAGTGGGTGTCTTGGTTGTGGTACTTATGAGGTGCTTAAGAGGAAATACAACGGATTATGGGCCATATGGCGGTATGGTTTTATGTTAGGATCTCTTGTGGTGAGCCCTGGGTAAGGATCATGGTGTTCTGGCAAGGAGAAGTGTCAATTTGAGGGTAATTAGGAAGGAACTCAGAGAAATAGTATAACTTGGTAGTAGGTTGGATCAACATGATAATGGATATGATTAGTTCTTTTGGTACTTATGATGTGGTAAGTCTCTCCAGGTGTTTTGTGGTAACACTCTTGGCTTTGGTGACCTACGTGGCTTGGTTGAGTTAGAGAGATTCAGTTCTGATGGCTGGGTTATGTGAAAATGGGTTTCAGAAAGGTTCTCGATGGTTTCTACAATAGTTTGAGATGGATATTTCCTACCGACATAGGAAGCGTGTGATGTATTGTGATTTTCTCCTGGATGGGATCAAATGGAAGGTTTCTGACCGATTGGGTATGTATTCTGCTGGTGACTCAGAGTTGATAATGAGGTTCTCGTGTTTTCATATGATAGTCTAATAGAGGCAGCGCGTGGTGTGAGATTAGGGATTGCATGTGCAAGTGTATGATTCAGTTTCAAATTGGTCAAGAGTTTATGCAGCACAAATGACTACAGATGTTGGCACTATCTGTTATTGCTTGAGAAAACTGCGAGTTTCAGAAGACGTACTGTGTTTTGACTTACGGATGCCTCATTGGTATTACGGTACTCGTCTGGTTGACCGACTGCTGATATTCAGATTTTTGCTATGTGGCATAGAAGGATTATAGAAGTATTTTTCATGGGGATAATTATGTATGATAGTTGTGATAGTCATTCGAGTGGCGAAGTTGGAATCGGATATGGTGATTCAGGTATTCTATGGATTTGGAGACTGGGAGTTCTCAAAAGCAGATTGTTTCGGGGTTGCAGACTGTGAAGATGTGGCAAATGTTAGCTAGATGGTTGTACGTGCTATGGTTAGGTCATTGTGGCCTTTTGGAGGGCCATTTATCCATTTAAGAATGACCGTAGATGATTTGAGGGCCCATTGGTAGGCCCAATGAGGATGTGTATTCTACACCAGGTCGGATTTGTTGACTCAATACGGTTACTATTGAGGGGTGAGTCATTTGGTTAGAGTTAAGTTTGTTCATGTTCCGGTATATTCTATGCATTCCTCTTCTATGCTACGAGGGGTTGTGATTTGTGGGTTATGTGCACACACAGTGTGGTTCTGTTTGGGCCTTGTAGCGGAATCTGAGCAAGATGGTGATTGGGGTGTGGAATAGTTGATTGCGCCTTGGTTATGGACTTTTTTCGGTTGTGATATATTGTGTTGTTTTCTTCCCCGTGGTTATCATTATGCACTTTGGGTATTTGACGTCGAATTGCATGTGGTCTTTGATTTTGAGCATTGTTGCTTAGGGTATTTCATATGGGCCGGTGTTTGTATAGGGTCGCGCACTACATCGAAGTTATGTTGGAATATGATCCTTTGTGTTAGATTCATGTGTTTTGATTCTACGGTGTGATGGGTTCTTAGCATTGCGTTGTGGTGGTACTTGTTGAGCTTGCATAACGTTTTTCTCATTTGAGTCATTTTTCATTTTTGAGTGCATTTGAATTATTGCGTATTAGTGCATGGATTGCACGGTTTGTAGCTCTGGGTAGTATTGGCATGGCATGTCTGTAGAGTAGCTTGTATTTGATGAGATGAAGTCTTTGGGCCGGAGGTGATTGCTATCGAATTTGATTACGGTGTGTTTAGAAGAGTAATGTCGGAAGTTAGCTTAGAATTTGGGCTATGGTTCTGGTTAGGCGAGAGAGCTCCGTGACTTGTTGATCTGATGAGTGGTTATGAGTTATGCGTGTTTCTTTCATCATTGGTAGTGTACGAAGGTTTTAGACTGAGGTTTTGTTTGATATGAGGTTTATTACCTGTACTGGGTATGTATTGAGCAGCTAATCACGGACGAAAGTTATTGCTACGAGTATTTGAGTTATGTGGCATATCATATGATTACATCTATGGATATGACTTGATACAACTTGTTCCGACTTATACAGTGTGTAGGTGCGAGATTCGGGTCTTGTAAGGGATTTCGGATTTTGAAAATTAGGTTCCAAGGTTTATGGGCTAAGCTTGAATTAAGGATCTTCAGTTATGTTATGTTGTCAGGCTTATATGGATTGGGATGAAGTGGGATCACCCCTGGGTATGTGCATGGTAAGGTTGCACAATGACTTGATGGCTTTGGAGCTACTATTGGCACGTTCGAGGACGAACATATATTTTAGTGGGGGGAATGTAATGACCCAGCCGGTCTTTTTGAGCATTTACATTTCATTCCACTATTTGAAGTCTTGAGCAGCATCCTATGATGTATTATGACTTGTGTGAATCGTCGGTTTCTGTTTTTAGGTTGTTCAGAATTGATTTGGTAGAATGATTCTCAACTAGGAAGCTTTAAGTTGGAAGAGTTGACCAAGTTTAACTTTTTAGTACTTGACCTCATATCGGAGTTTTGATGATTCCGTTAGGTCCGGATGGTAATTTTGGACTGGGTGTATGCCCGGATTTGAATTTGGATATTTCTAGAAGGTATCAACACTATTTAGCGAAAGTTAGAAATTTGAAGGTTTGGAATGTTCATAAGTTTGACTTGGAGTTGACTTTGATGATATCGAGCTCGGATTGTTGTTCCAAGAATCGTAGTTGTTTCGTTATGTTATTTGGTACTTGTGTGCAAACTGTGAGTTCATTCCGGGTTGATTTGATATGTTTGGACACGAGTTTAGGAAGTTGAAAGATTCAAAGTTCATTATGTTTGATTTGAGGTGTGATTTATCGTTTTGAAATTGTTATGCATGATTTGAGAACTTGAGTAGGTTCGTGTTATGTTATGGGACTTGTTGGTATATTTGGACGGGGTCCCGAGGGGCTCGGGTGAGTTTCAAACGAGTTTTAGATTATCTCCAAGTTGTTTCGCACTGTTGATTTCTGGTGTTTCAGGCCTTGTTCGTGATCGCGAAGATTGGGTCACGATTACGTAGTATATTATGGGAGCTGGCCTTTTTCCTTCTTCGCGTTCTCGACTGTTCTACCGCGTTTGCGTACCTTTGGAGGCTTGAGCGTCGCGTTCGCATTGGTCAGCCTGCGTTTGCGTAGGGTTGAGTTGAGAAGCTAGTGGGCCAGAGATTTTGTTCTTCGCGTTCGCATTGGTCTTGTCGTGATCGCATAGTGCAGGTGCATGTGGTCATCGTGTTCGCATGTCATGTTTTGCGATCATGTATGGTATTTCTGTCCACTGATTATAAGTACTCTATTTTGGGAGGTTTCAGCCATTTTAGCATATTTGGAACTAGAGAGCTCGGATTGAGATGATTTTTGAAGTAATTTTCACCATATGGATTGGGGTAGGTGTTCTCTACTCAGTTTTGATTATATTTCATGAATATATCCTCGGTTTTGGCATTTGGTTGATGATTACAAAAAAGAAATTGTGGGTTTTTGTCTAAAATTTCATCAAGTTAATTTTCGGGGTTTGAGCATCGATTCAGAGTCGGATTTGAGTGAAACTAGTATGGCTGGACTCGTAATTGAATGAGTTGTCAACATTTTGTGAGTTTTGTCGGGTTTCGAGGTGCGAGCCCAAGTTTGACGTTTTGGTTGACTTTGGGCTTTTGATTAAAGATTCGGCCTTTATCAATTGAGTTTGTTTCCTTTGGCATTATTTGATGTTCTTGAGTTACTTTTGGCTAGTTTCGAGCCGTTCAGAGGTTGGTACGCGTGGGATGGCATTTTTGGAGCATCGTTTGGCTTGCTCGATATTGGATTTGGCTTGTTCGAGGTAAGTAATACTTCTAAACTTGGTGCTAAATATGTGAATCCCTGAATATACGTGATATGTGTTTGGTGTTGAGGTTACCCACATGCTAGGTGACAGGTGTGTCGGCTTGCACCGTGTGAATTATGACTCAGTTGTTTCTATGGCACTGTGTAGTTACCTAATCTTGTTTTTAACCTTGAGATTTCTACGTGTTAGAGTAATTGAGTTATGATCCATGTTAGAAACCATGTTTTGGCTAGAAGCTTATTCTGTTGCGAACTACTGAGGTCATATCTACTGTGGAGTTATTTGCTAAAATTGCAGTTACATACTCAGTCATACTCATTCATTTGCATATCATATCTTAGTCTCTATTTCTCTTTATTGGTATATCATATCATTATTTTTGGGGTGCTTTTCATGACATTGTGAGCCCGAGAGACTGGAAAGATTGATGATTGAGTTAGGCTGAGGGCCTGTATGTGAGTGATATTTATGGGATCGGGCTGCACGTTGCAGCATGCTTTATTGATTTATTCCATGACAGGCTTATTATAGAGCTTAGTCTGGATCTTCCCGTCCAGAGTCTACACACCCAAAGTGAGCGCGGTTGCTGTTGATTCACGATGGGATCGGGATGCGCACCACAACAGGATTTATTACCGTTTAGGCTGGATCTGCCCCTGTACAGTGCTGGGTCACTAAGTGTGTTGAGTGAATGAGTGTGATGAGTAGGAGTGTGAGATAGTGAGATTGAGTACTCTGAGAGTGTGAGTACATACGTTCATCACTGTGATACATTGCATTTGACATGCATGCTTGACATACAAGCATAGAGATGTATTTCCTCATGCTACTCGGTTTTGGTGGCATTCATGATTTCACATGCACGTTGACATGTAGGCATAGAGAAGTACTTTCCTCATGCTATCTGATAATGAAACATCTTATTTATTGTTGAAAGGTTTTGGAAAAAATCACAGTGTTTTCTGACTTACTCATACTCTGATGTTTTCGGTGAAAGATTTGGGTTTTACTGTTATACCTGAGAAGCATGGCTATTGTTCATAAATGTGAACGAGCCGAGCAACATATTTTTTAGTCATTGTTTGTATTGTTTTTCTTATATTGTTATGAATTGTTCTTGGCTATTGGTGATGGACTCTGACCTTTGTCCAAGCTTGTCACTGCTTTCAACTTAAGGTTAGGTTTGTTATTTATTGAGTACATGAGGGCGGTTATACTCATACTACACTTCTGCACCTTGCATGCAGATGTTGGATGCTGATGTTGATGTGTATGGTGGGAGTTGGATTTGAAGATGTACCTGTGTTCCGGTCATAGCGGCCCCTTATTCTTGGTAGCTTTAGAAGTTTTAATCTGTTCATGTATATTTCAAATAGAGGATGTATTTAATTCATACCAGCTTTGTAAACTCTAAATCTTAGAAGCTCATGATTTGTACTACCAGTCCTTGTGAGTTTTGGTATAAAAGTACAGTTATTTTCATCATGTATTTTCTCAGTTAAATCTCTTTTGAATCGGGTGGTTTCTATTTGGCTTACCTAGCGGGTTGGGTTAGATGCCATCACGACTAGTTGGATTTTGGGTCGTGATAGATTACTTGTGTTGAGTTCACATATCATGTTTTGTTGACTTGTTGATAGCGTAACAGATTGATGTGAAAAGAATATTTTCATCATGCATTGATATATTTGATTCTCGAAAGGTTCCCTGAACGTGTTATTTGGTAATTCATATGGAATCGGATCATGTTGGGAACTTTCCTATTGATATTCTTTATTCCGTAACTATCTATCTGAAATATTTTCTGTGTTATAAATGTTATTGAGTAGCATAGGTTCTACAAGTGATTATATTTTGGCCTAAAAACCTCGTTACTACTTATATGAGGTCAGTCAAGATACGTACTGAGTACATGGGATCGGTTGTACTCATACTACAATTCTGCACCTTGCGTGCAGATTCTAGAGTTGAGTAGTTGTGAAGACAGAGCTTTGTATTAGAAACATACCAGCATGCCAGATTCATGCTACCTTTTTGTTCATGGTAGCTTAGGATTTCATTTCTGTTTATGTAACTTTCAAACATATATTGTATTTATTCCTTTCACCAGCTTTGTAGATCTAAATTATAGTGGTTCATGACTTGTACTACCAATCCTTGGGATAGTTGTATTGAATTATGTTACAATATCGTTTATCAAATATATTGTTGATTTCTCAGTGTAGTAGTAACGTATACTATTTGGCTTACCTAGCGAGTTAGGTTAGGTGCTATCATGACTTGGTGGGGTTTTGGGTCGTGACAATTTGGTATCATAGCTATAGGTTCATAGGTTCTTCGAGTCATGAGCAAGTGTCTACTAGAGTCTTGCGGATTGGTATGAAGACATCCATACCTATCTTCGAGAGGCTACAGGGAATCCAGGAAACTTCCCTTCTTTATTTCCTTATCGTGTGACCTTATTTCAGTTTAAAGCCTGTATCTTTGTTTTCTTTCTATTTCACTCGTATATGATGCTACACACTCGGTATCAGCTATGCACTGATGACTTGTGATGCTGCAGATAGACTACGGGGGATCAATGGATGCTTGATCATCGTCTTGATATGTTGTCCGTACGTAGATGTGGATGTGTTGGTAGATTTTTCAGTTATTCATTTGTTGGATGAAGCACATTCATGTATCTGGTTGACGAGTACGCACTTAGGAGGATTGATTGCATAGTGGGTGTGACTGTAGTAGGCCATAGAGAGATATCGGTCGGAGGCTAAGCAGCGGGTTATCTTCTGCGAGATGATTTGAGGTTGTGTGATTTGTATAGGCTTCAATTCAGAAAAGTGCATATACTACCACTTCAGAGGGCTTGAGGAAGTTAGCGCGACTATCACAAGGGTGAATATGCAATTGGTAGAGTCTTTGGAGTGTTTTATGACTAGTGTTACATGAGTTTATGAAATATTTAGTTGGTTAATAGTGCGAGGTCAGGACAGTTATGAAGGAAGGGTACTATGGGTTACACATGATATGTTCTATGGCTTCGAGCCAAGTGTGGGAGTCTGCTAAAGACACTCGAATTGCATGGTCATGTGTTATATCGATTTCTGAATTAAGGGACATTTGTGGGTTAGTTATGACTTGAAGAGGATGAATTCGAGGGTGACTCGAGTAAGGAGACTGCGAGGTGCATGATGTACTATACTCTATGGGTACATATGAGTCTTGCAATGATTCAGGTGTGGTATGTGTTGTGGATGAAGAGTGCAAGGAAAAAGGAACCGCCCATTTGCTTCTTTTGGCTGTTCATATACAGGTGGGGCACAACATGTTCAGTGCTTATTGGTTGCGCATCAGAGATTGGAGCGGAGTGGATGACTATCAAGAAGGTTCTAATGGGTTCAAGATTTATATGTGGTATTTAAGGATTTTCAGATTTGTGCATGGCTAGGATTTGAGATCTGTACTAGATGGTGTCTAGACTTGCGGTACTTCTATATCGTTATTGACTCTACATGGCAGTGTTAGAGAGATGCAAGAAATGACTTCGGATTCACAAAAGGTCCCTTTGGAATGAGTTACTTTAACGTTTGGCAGTCTCCATGACTTGTTTAAATTAGAGAGAAATCCGTTTTGATTATCTGATTATGTGAAAATGGATTCCGAAGAGTTTGTAATGGGTTGGCCAAGACTTGCAGTTGATGTGCTCTACATGCATGGGGAGTTCGTTATATATTGTGATTTTGTTCTATGGGATTGAGTTAGTGGAAGGTTTTTCGGTTGATGGGATGTCTATCCTACTTGTGATTCAGAGTTGAGTATGTGATCCTCATATTTTGATATGATAGCATGATAGAGGTGGTGTGTCGTGTGGGATTGAGATTTCATGGGCAAGGTTGCGGTTCGATTTTGAAAGGAGGCCATNAGGCTTCAATTCAGAAAAGTGCATATACTACCACTTCAGAGGGCTTGAGGAAGTTAGCGCGACTATCACAAGGGTGAATATGCAATTGGTAGAGTCTTTGGAGTGTTTTATGACTAGTGTTACATGAGTTTATGAAATATTTAGTTGGTTAATAGTGCGAGGTCAGGACAGTTATGAAGGAAGGGTACTATGGGTTACACATGATATGTTCTATGGCTTCGAGCCAAGTGTGGGAGTCTGCTAAAGACACTCGAATTGCATGGTCATGTGTTATATCGATTTCTGAATTAAGGGACATTTGTGGGTTAGTTATGACTTGAAGAGGATGAATTCGAGGGTGACTCGAGTAAGGAGACTGCGAGGTGCATGATGTACTATACTCTATGGGTACATATGAGTCTTGCAATGATTCAGGTGTGGTATGTGTTGTGGATGAAGAGTGCAAGGAAAAAGGAACCGCCCATTTGCTTCTTTTGGCTGTTCATATACAGGTGGGGCACAACATGTTCAGTGCTTATTGGTTGCGCATCAGAGATTGGAGCGGAGTGGATGACTATCAAGAAGGTTCTAATGGGTTCAAGATTTATATGTGGTATTTAAGGATTTTCAGATTTGTGCATGGCTAGGATTTGAGATCTGTACTAGATGGTGTCTAGACTTGCGGTACTTCTATATCGTTATTGACTCTACATGGCAGTGTTAGAGAGATGCAAGAAATGACTTCGGATTCACAAAAGGTCCCTTTGGAATGAGTTACTTTAACGTTTGGCAGTCTCCATGACTTGTTTAAATTAGAGAGAAATCCGTTTTGATTATCTGATTATGTGAAAATGGATTCCGAAGAGTTTGTAATGGGTTGGCCAAGACTTGCAGTTGATGTGCTCTACATGCATGGGGAGTTCGTTATATATTGTGATTTTGTTCTATGGGATTGAGTTAGTGGAAGGTTTTTCGGTTGATGGGATGTCTATCCTACTTGTGATTCAGAGTTGAGTATGTGATCCTCATATTTTGATATGATAGCATGATAGAGGNCTGTAGTAGGCCATAGAGAGATATCGGTCGGAGGCTAAGCAGCGGGTTATCTTCTGCGAGATGATTTGAGGTTGTGTGATTTGTATAGGCTTCAATTCAGAAAAGTGCATATACTACCACTTCAGAGGGCTTGAGGAAGTTAGCGCGACTATCACAAGGGTGAATATGCAATTGGTAGAGTCTTTGGAGTGTTTTATGACTAGTGTTACATGAGTTTATGAAATATTTAGTTGGTTAATAGTGCGAGGTCAGGACAGTTATGAAGGAAGGGTACTATGGGTTACACATGATATGTTCTATGGCTTCGAGCCAAGTGTGGGAGTCTGCTAAAGACACTCGAATTGCATGGTCATGTGTTATATCGATTTCTGAATTAAGGGACATTTGTGGGTTAGTTATGACTTGAAGAGGATGAATTCGAGGGTGACTCGAGTAAGGAGACTGCGAGGTGCATGATGTACTATACTCTATGGGTACATATGAGTCTTGCAATGATTCAGGTGTGGTATGTGTTGTGGATGAAGAGTGCAAGGAAAAAGGAACCGCCCATTTGCTTCTTTTGGCTGTTCATATACAGGTGGGGCACAACATGTTCAGTGCTTATTGGTTGCGCATCAGAGATTGGAGCGGAGTGGATGACTATCAAGAAGGTTCTAATGGGTTCAAGATTTATATGTGGTATTTAAGGATTTTCAGATTTGTGCATGGCTAGGATTTGAGATCTGTACTAGATGGTGTCTAGACTTGCGGTACTTCTATATCGTTATTGACTCTACATGGCAGTGTTAGAGAGATGCAAGAAATGACTTCGGATTCACAAAAGGTCCCTTTGGAATGAGTTACTTTAACGTTTGGCAGTCTCCATGACTTGTTTAAATTAGAGAGAAATCCGTTTTGATTATCTGATTATGTGAAAATGGATTCCGAAGAGTTTGTAATGGGTTGGCCAAGACTTGCAGTTGATGTGCTCTACATGCATGGGGAGTTCGTTATATATTGTGATTTTGTTCTATGGGATTGAGTTAGTGGAAGGTTTTTCGGTTGATGGGATGTCTATCCTACTTGTGATTCAGAGTTGAGTATGTGATCCTCATATTTTGATATGATAGCATGATAGAGGTGGTGTGTCGTGTGGGATTGAGATTTCATGGGCAAGGTTGCGGTTCGATTTTGAAAGGAGGCCATGAGTTCTAGATGACATGAGAGATTCCAAATGTTTAGAGGATGTTAGTGCTACCTTGTATCGCCTAAGAAGGGTATGCGTGTTAGGAGATACATTGTGTGTTTGACTTGCCGATGCTTGAGTAGTAAAACAGTAATCGCTAAGATATTGACTGCTGATGTTCAAGTTTTTAATACATGGCGCAGAAGATTTATGTGAGTATTTTTTGTGAGATGATTGTGTATGAGTGATGTGTCAATTATTGAGTGGTGGACTTAGGATCGAATATGGAGGTTCCTGTATTGTTGATGTTTAGAGATTGGATGTTCTCAGAGGCAGACTAATCCTTGGTTTTGTACTATGAAGATATGTTACGAGTTAGACAGCTGATGGCGTGTGTTACGGATAGGTTACTATGGACTTTTGGAAGATTATTTACCTATTTTAGGATGATCCGAATTGATTTGGGGGCCCATTGGTAGGTCTAATGAGTGTGTATCTGACATCAGATTGGGTTTACTCACTCTTGCGCATCATTTACTGTGGGTGTTTCATAGGGCGGAAAGGATGTTATATGTGTCCTGATTTGTTTCATATTTTGCTATCTTAGGCTACGACGAGTTGTGAGACTGCTTGGCTATCCACACGTATGATGTGGTTCTGTTCAGTCCTGGTGGCGAGATTCAGAGGGAGATGGCTCTTAGGATGTTGAATTGCTCACTTCAGTTTAGTCATGCTTTTCCTATCGGTGGTATATTGTGTTATCAGTTTCTCTATGGTTATGGTCATGCATTCTGCGTGTTTGCTATTGATACACATGTGGTTGTTGATTGTGAGCATTATGGCTTGATGAATATTCCCTGTGGATCGGTATGTTTGGACCAGGCTACGTGCCACATCGAGGTTATGTTAGGATGAGATTCTTTGTTGTTATTTCGTGTGTTTTACTTATCCCTTGTGGGGTGGATTTATAGTATGGTGTTATTGGGGTTGTGCCTGACTTGTCGGATAGTTCTCTCATTTGGTTCTTTTTCCTTCATTAGTTACATTCTAGTTGTTTCTTGTTTGGTTCATGGATTGCATCGTATGTGGCTCTAGGTGGCATTTGGTGTGGCCTGTCGGTCGAGCAGCTTGTACCAGTGTCACGACCTAAAATCCAACTAATCATGATGGAACGTAACCCAACCTGCTAGGTAAGCCAGTTTAACAATAATCCAACTTCAAATGATATTTAATAAGAAAATAATGATGAAATTATTGAACTCTTACACAACTTCTCAAGGACTGGTAGTACAAATCACTAGCTTTTAAGATTAAGACTTTAAAAAGCTGGTATTACATCATCTGTTCGAAATATACATGAACAAATTTATAAATCTAAAGTTACAAAAAACAAGAGGCAGCGATAACCAGAACGCAGGTACATATCCAATGCCAGCTCCCAACACACACAGCAACATCAGCTCCGAAATCTGCACGCAAGGTGCAAAAGTGTAGTATGAGTATAACCAACCCCATGTACTCAATAAGTAACAACACTAACCTTAGGTTGAAAGCAGTGACGAGCTTGGGCTATGGTCAGAGTCCGACACCAACAACCAAGAATAACTCATCACAGTCTAATGAAAATAGTACAAGTAATACTCAAATATATAATACTCAGCTCGTTCATAGATACGGAACATAGACATGCTTTTCAGGTATAACAGTAAAACCCAAATATTTCGCCGAAATCACCAAAATGTGAGTATGTTAGAAAACTGAGATTCTTCCCAAAACTTTCAACAACAAATAAGATGTTTCATTATCAGATAGCATGAGGAAAGTACATCTCTATGCCTACATGTCAATGTGCATGTGAAGTCATGAATGTCACAATACCGTACAACATGATGCAATGCATCCCTATGCCTACATGCTAAGTATGTGTGTCAAGTGTAATGCACCACAGTGATAAAATCATGTGCTCATGCTCTTGGAGAAGTCAACCTCACTCAGCATGCTCAGTCACTTAGTCATCCCAGTCATTCAGTCCTCCCAATCACTCATTCCTTTCAGTCACACAATCCTCCAATCACTCGGCACTCGCACTCACTAGGTACCTGTGCTCACTGCTGGTATGTCAGACTCCGGAGGGGTGGATCTTGCCCAAGCTCTAATATAAGCCTATCATGACATGAATCAATAAAGTCTACTGCGGAGCGCAGCTCGATCCTACAAATAGCACTCACCATCAGGCCCTCGGCCTCACTCAGTCATCAATCTCTTTAGTCTCTCGCCTCATAAATCTCATGTCAACCAGCCCAAACAATAATAACATGATGTGACAACCAATGATAACATAGACTGAGATATGATATGCAAATGAATTTATATGACTGAATGTGTAATTTCAATTTAAGTAAATAACTTGACAGTAGAAATGACCTCAGTGGCTCCCAACAAGATGAGCATATAGCCCAAACATTGCTTCTAACATGGATCACAGTTCAATTACTTTAGCACATAGAAATTTCATGGATAGAAACAAGATTAGGTAACTACATAATACCACAAAATCAACCAAGTCATAATTCTTGTCATGCCCAGAGCCGGGAGGGGGGGGGGGGGGGGAGATCGGCACCCAGTGCCTCACCTATCCTTGTGTACCACTTGCGACTAAGAGACTCTAAACATATAATGTCATACTTTGGCTATGGGCCAAATTACAAGATAATGTGCGATGCAAAATATAAAACTGAATAGAGACTAACGCTGACTAAATGTCAACATAAAACTGGGCCGGCAAGGCCGTCATAATTACTACAACTAACAAGCCAACAAAATATGCATACAAGGCCTACAAGCCCAACATACTGCACTAACTCACAGGATATGTCTACAAGCCTCTACTAATAGATGTATTGTGATCGGAACAGGGCCCCAACCTACCCATATCCTATCTACATATATACACAAAACGTCTAGACCTGGCAACTCCGAAGGACGGGGAGCTTACCGATGAAGCTGAACTTGGGCGTCTGTCTATCTGAACCAGCATGCATGAAATGTAGCGTCCCCAAAAATAGGGACGTCAGTACAAAATAATGTACCGAGTATGCAAGGCAATAATATAAGTGAAGGCTGAAACTGAACTGATAATAATAATAGCTGAAAGTAAATAGGAGTCAAAGATAATCTGAAGATATGCTCACCTACTGATACAAACTCAACTCTCTCAATATAGTAAGTAAAACAGTTGTCCGGCCCTATAAGACTCGGTATATATATATATATATATATATATATATATATATATAATTGCTCTGCCGTAGTAGGCTCGCTCATAGGCCCTCGGCCATACTAGGCTCTGTATCTCGCTCATAGGCACTCAGCCACAGTAGGCTCGGTATATAACTTACCATCTGATCAGATGTCACCGAATAGGGGCATGCCCATCGATTATAGATCGATGGTAATGAAAATATTGAAACACTGTATATATAGACTCTCTTCTCTCTTGACTGGAAAAAGGAAATACTCAAATAAATATGAAGTCCCGATAAAGACGATATTGTAACTTACAAAACTAGTAAAATATAAGTAAATTCCGGGAGATGAATTTTTCTTTATGCCTCGTTATCAAACTCGTGTAATTACGAGATCATGCTAAAATGAAGAAAGGGCATAGCCTTAACATACCTGGAGTAGGAAAAAATTCTGTATGATATTCTTGGAACAGGTAGCACCGTACTCCCTTAGAATCGCAAAATCTTACGTTGCTAATATGTAAATAATTCTCGCTGGAATTGTTGCAACTTGTAGGTATCACATTGCTCAATGTGACATTTAGAATCTGATTCCAGTGTTTGAAAATGAAAAGTTGAAAACGTATAAGAATGGCCAACGTTCTTAATACCTCTGATCATAGTGCTATTTTCTAGGAATTGTTAACGTTTGCTGTAGTGTTCTTGTATTCAAGACTTTAGAAATGAAATGTCTTTTAACTATCATACTAAGTTGCCACCTAATCAACAATGACTACGAGTCATTTGTTTGATTTAGGGGCTTGCTGCCACGTGGGGGTGGGGTGGGGATTTTGTTCTTATGCAATAATTAATTAACTAATTAGGTAATATCCTGCTGCCCAGTAATTAACCAATTACTCGCATAATTAAGAATTGTCTCAAATTAATTAAAATTCTACTTATTTTTAATACATATTATACATCATACTATCACAGTCATATGGTACCTTTCATGGTACTAGTCCATAAATATCGGTTATTATCGCTCGGGTCGTATTTTATCCCAAATCGACAACCTTCAACGAAACTCATTTTCTTTAATTCGTGTACCCTTTCCTTCATGGAACTTACTTATTGCTTGTTATAAATAGCATAAATATGCTAACCTCAAGATAATCTCATCCCCGGGTTTATGTCAATTAACTGAAGACGAAACTTTAATGTACAAAAAATGCAAGATGTAACATCCTTCCCCCCTTAGAAATATTTGTCCTCGAATGTCTTTTCTTAGATACTTTAGGAAAAGTTTTGCCAGAGTCTCTTTCGTACACTAGACTAAAACCAACCTGTACGCAGCCAGAAAACATACTATATATGACACACATGGCCACTGTCTATAATAGCAACACTTGGCTTTACACAACTGTCCATTATAAATTCTGAGAGTCAAAAATGAGAGCTTACCTGATGAACTACTGGCCTAAATAGAACTGTGCTGAGGTATCCCACCTCGAGCCATATTGTCAGTTTTAAATAGGTGGGGGTATTTAGACTTCATTTCTTCCTCTGCTTCCCACGTCATCTCTTCCAAATTCTTGCTTCTCCATAAAACCTTCATGGAGGCCACCTCCTTATTCCGAAGCTTGCAGATTTGTCGGTCTAGGATGGCAACTAGAATTTCCTCATATGACAAGTCCTTCGTAATCTGTACATCATTTTTGGGCACCACTCGGGTAGGATTGCCAATGCACTTCCGTAGCATGGATACGTGAAAAACCGGATGGACAGACTCCAATTCTGTGGGCAATTCTAACTCATAATCTACTTAGCCCACTCTCTGAATGATCCTATATGGCCCAATATACCGTGGGGATAAGTTTGCCTTTCTTGCCAAACCTCATCACACCCTTCATAGGTGACACCTTTAATAATACCCGGTCATTAACCCCGAACACTAAATCTCGTCACCGCACATCAGAATATGACTTCTGACGACTCTTAGCTGTCAACAGTCGCTCCCGAATGAGCTTTACCTTTTCTATGGCCTACTGAACCAGGTCTAGCCCATGTAATCCAGATTCTCCAATATCAAACCACCCTATATGAGATCTGCACTTACGCCCATACAAATCCTCGTACGGAGCCATCTGGATACTGGAGTGGTAACTGTTATTATATGCAAACTCGATAAGAGGTAGATGTTCATCCCAACTTCTTTTAAAATCCAACACATATGCTCGTAACATATCCTCGAGCGTCTGAATTATGCGCTCGTCTTGTCCATCAGTTTGTGGATGAAAAGCTGTGCTGAGATTCACCTGAGTTCCTAAACCTCTCTGAAATGACCTCCAAAAATGTGCTGTAAACTGTGCCCCACGGTCAGATATAATAGATATTGGTACTCCGTGTAGTCGCACTATCTCCTTAATATATAATGTTGCATAATCTTCTGTTGTATATGTAGATATGGCCGGTAGGAAATGAGCTGATTTCGTGAGCCTATCAACTATCACCCATTACAATGAGAACGAGTTAAACCCGTGATAATGTCCATGTTTATCGCCTCCCATTTCCATGTCGGGATCTCTATAGTCTGCATTAGCCCTCCGAGCTTCTGGTGCTCTATCTTCACCTGCTGGCAACTAGAGCACTGAGCGACATACTCAGCAATGTTCTTCTTCATATCGTTCCACCAATACACATTCTTAATGTCATGATACATCTTCGTCGACCCAGGATGAATGGAGTACCACGAATGATGTGCCTCTGACATAATCCTGTCTCGTAGCCCTGCTACATCTAAAACACACAAACGACCCCTATATCTGAGAACTCCATCTCCCTTGAGTTCTAACAACGGCTTCTTCTACCGCGGAACTCGCTTTCTCAACTGGACCAACTCTGGGTCCTTGTACTGCTTCTCCTTTACTTAAACTATGAGAGATGAGTTTGCAGTATTTTGGAGTACAACTCCACCATTGCCAGAGTCTACTAACTAAACCCCTAAACAAGNAACCTCTCTGAAATGACCTCCAAAAATGTGCTGTAAACTGTGCCCCACGGTCAGATATAATAGATATTGGTACTCCGTGTAGTCGCACTATCTCCTTAATATATAATGTTGCATAATCTTCTGTTGTATATGTAGATATGGCCGGTAGGAAATGAGCTGATTTCGTGAGCCTATCAACTATCACCCATTACAATGAGAACGAGTTAAACCCGTGATAATGTCCATGTTTATCGCCTCCCATTTCCATGTCGGGATCTCTATAGTCTGCATTAGCCCTCCGGGCTTCTGGTGCTCTACCTTCACTTGCTGGCAACTAGTACATTGGGCAACAAACTCAGCA
>AWOL01S0003724.1:47531-68350 GCA_000715115.1 Nicotiana otophora
TAAACCCATGATAAAGTCCATGTTTATCGCCTCCCATTTCCATGTCGGGATCTCTATAGTCTGCATTAGCCCTCCGAGCTTCTGGTGCTCTATCTTCACCTGCTGGCAACTAGAGCACTGAGCGACATACTCAGCAATGTTCTTCTTCATATCGTTCCACCAATACACATTCTTAATGTCATGATACATCTTCGTCGACCCAGGATGAATGGAGTACCACGAATGATGTGCCTCTGACATAATCCTGTCTCGTAGCCCTGCTACATCTAAAACACACAAACGACCCCTATATCTGAGAACTCCATCTCCCTTGAGTTCTAACAACGGCTTCTTCTACCGCGGAACTCGCTTTCTCAACTGGACCAACTCTGGGTCCTTGTACTGCTTCTCCTTTACTTAAACTATGAGAGATGAGTTTGCAGTATTTTGGAGTACAACTCCACCATTGCCAGAGTCTACTAACTAAACCCCTAAACAAGCCAATTGATGAATCTCTCTAGTTAATTGTCTTTTTCCGGCCTCTACATGTGCTAAACTACCCACAGATCCACGACTTAAGGTGTCTGCTACAATATTAGCTTTCCCTGGATGGTAGAGAATGTTAACATTGTAATCTTTCAATAACTCAAGCCATCGCCTCTGTTGCAAATTCAACTCTTTTTGCTGGAAGATGTATTGCAGGCTTTTATGATCTGTGAATACATCAACATGAACACCATATAAATAATGACGCCATATCTTAAGTGCATGGACAACCGCAGCTAATTCGAGGTCGTGGGTCAGATAATTCCACTCATTCTTCCTTAACTGCCTTGAAGCATACGCAATTACTTTCCCATGTTGCATCAGGAAACATCCTAACCTAACACCTGAGGTATGACAATACATGGCATAACCATCTGGACCGTCTGGAAGTGCTAGAACTGGCGCTAAAGTCAACCTATTTTTAAGCTCCTGGAAACTCCGCTCACAAGCCTCCGTCAACTTCGTTAATGGTGCTGAAAGAGAAGAAAAACCCTCCATCGGATGGTTATGCCATGTATTTCACAGCCTCAATCTTCTGAGTGTCTACCGTTATACCTCCATCGGATACAATGTGCCCCAAGAATTCTACAAACTTCAACCAGAACTCACATTTAGAAAACTTAACATATAATTTACTATCACAGAGGGTTTGGAGTACTGCTCACAGGTGGTCCGCATGCTCATCCTCTAAACATGAATAAACCAAAATATCATCAATAAAGACTATCACGAACAGATCTAAATATGGTCGGAATAGGCTGTTCATTAATCCCATAAATACGACAGGTGCATTCGTCAACCCGAAGGACATGACAAGAAACTTGAAGTGGCCATATCGGGTCCTGAAATCTGTCTTGGGAATATCTCTCTCCCGAACTCTAACCTAGTAGTACCCCGACCTCAAATCTATCTTTGAAAAGCATCTAGCTCCCTGCAACTGATCAAACAAGTCGTCTGTCCTTGGAAGTGGATACTTATTCTTAATAGTTACCTTTTTCAGTTGCCTATAATCGATACACATCCTCAGCGAGCCGTCTTTCTTCCATACAAATAGTACCGGTACACCCCAAGGTGAGGTACTAGGTCAGATGAAACCTTTCTCCAATAAATGTTTTAACTGCTCCTTCAACTCCTTCAATTCAGCAGGTGCCATTCTATACAGAGGGATGGATATTTGTTGAGTTCCCGGAAGCTAATCGATGCCAAAATCAATCTCTCGCTCTGGAGGAATACCTGGAAGTTCATCTGGGAATACATCTGCGTACTCTTTTACTACTGGAATAGACTGAAGTGTAGGTATCTATTCATCCACATCTCGAACTCGCACAATATGATAAATGCACCCTTTTGCGATCATTTTCCTCGTCTTCGGATAGGAAATAAACCTACATCTGGGTGTCACTGTATTACCTACCCATTCAAAGACTGGCTCACCCGGAAAATAAAATCTAGCTATCTTTGCTCGACAATCAACTGTGGCACAGCAAGCTGCGAACCAGTCCATGCCCATGTTAGCGTCAAAATCCAACATCTCTAGCTCAACTAGGTCGACTGAGGTCTGACGACCACAAACTGACACTGTACAACCTCGATAAACCTGTCTAGCGATCATCAATTTTTTGACAGGTGTAGATACCGCAAAAGGATCACTTAGTATTTCAGGAACTATACCAAACTTCCCCGTGAGAAATGGGGTAATACACTATAAAGTAGATCCTGGATCTATCAAGGTATAAGCATTATGAGAGCAAAATGGTCGACATACCTGTCACAACGTCTGGTGAAGACACCTGGTCCTGTCAACCCGCTAAAGAATAGCTGCGATTCTGGTTACCACCTGAACTAGAACTTCTACCTCTGCCTTGACCTCTACTAGCCGAGGACTAAGACTCGTGCCATGAAGGATGCACATGCATAGATGATCTTGTTGTTGAATTCGCTAGTTGTGCCATACCCCCAGGATCTCTATTTGGGAAATCTCACATCATATGCCCCGGATTTCCACATGTATAACAAGCATCGGAACCGGCTCAGCATTGGCCCAAGTCTCTTATACCAAAAATGTCACACCGCGGCAAAAACTGGCCATGTCTTCCCTGAACCTCGCTGTCGCTACAAACCCAACGTCCGTGAGCTCTCACCTGGTCCTGACTGAGTATAACGGTCATACCTCTATCCCTGTAATTGAGGTGGTAGAGGCCTAGGTGGACGTTCAAAGTACTGGGGCCTATAACGACCCTGAGACTGCTCCTGCGACCTGGCAAATCTCATGCTCTTACGATGTCCTGACTCAGTCCTATATGTACCATGTTGTCGATGCCTACCCCTTTCTATATTCTGGGAGAACGCCTGAATTTGGGAGATATCCATACTATCCTGTAATGGAGCGGTGGAACATGCCTCGGTCAACTCTGGGGCCAGCCCTGCTATAAACCTGTGAATCCTGTCCCGCATAGTAGCAACTATGGATGGTGCATATCTGGCCAATGAGTCAAAATGGAAACTATACTCTCGATCACTCATATTGCCCTACTTGAGGGCTAGAAACTGATCGACTCGAGCCTGTTGGATCTCCCGCAGTAAGTACTGGTCAAGGAAGGCATCCAAAAAATTCTCACAAATAGCTGGAGGTGCATCACGTCCCCTAGACCTCTCCCATCCCTTGTACCAAAGGATGGCTATATCAGGGAGTCAAAAAATTGCTAGCTCAACTGCCTCTTTCTCCGTGGCATGCATAACCCAAAAGATCATGTGAAGTTGATCTATTAAATCCTGCGTGTCCTCCCTCTGATTTGTCCCCGTGAACTCTGGGGGACTTAAAGCAATAAACTCTCGGACCCTTGAACTCCCAGATCCCTTAGAAGGTCCTGCACTAGCGGATGCCCTAGCCTGTTGTTGGGCAGCTACCAACTATGCCAACAAATGCACCGCACTCCTTAAGTCTTGATCTGATGGAAGCGGAGGGGGAACTGGATGTGCGGTCTCCCTATGAATGTCCTCAGGTGGCGGAGGAGCCGGTAATGGCTGAGTAGGGGTCTCTCCCTGGGCCTCCGATTGGGCCCCATCTACTGGGGATACCCTGCTAGTCCCCTCACCTACTGTTGTTTCTCTCCTCTGGCTAGTCGTAGTCTTCCTAGTTACCATCATCTGTGCATGCAAACGCCAACACGTAAGTTTAACTCAAATTTCCTATAACTCAGTGATACAACACAATTTAGGTTTGAAAGAAGGGTAACCAACTCCTAGATGCCCTGTAGTCCCCTGCTTATATAATGTGGTGCACCACACATCTATAAACAAGACCCTACTAGACACGGCTTGTAGACTCCCTAGGACAAAACTGCTCTGATACCACTTTTGTCANACACATTACAAGATAATGTGCGATGCAAAATATAAAAACTGAATATAGACTAACGCTGACTAAATGTCAACATAAAGCTGGGCCGGCAAGGCCGTCATAATTACTATAACTGACAAGCCAACAAAATATACGTACAGGGCCTACAAGCCCAACATACTGCACTAACTGACAGGATATGTTTACAAGCCTCTACTGATAGATGTACTGTGATCGGAGCATGGCCCTGACCTACCCATAACCTATCTACATATATATAGACAAAACAGCTAGACCCGGAAACTCCAAAGGACGGGGAGCTTACCGATAAAGCTGAACTCGGGCAACACCTACTGAGGAGGTCTACCCGTCTGTCTATCCGAACCTATACGCATGAAATGCAACGTCCCCAAAGATAAGGACGTCAGTATGAAATAATGTACCGAGTATGCAAGGAAATAATATAACTCAAAGCTGAAACTGAACTGATAATAATAATAGCTGAAAGTAATTGGGAGTCAAAGATAATCTGAAGATATGCTCACCTGCTGATACATACTCAACTTTCTCAATATAGTAAGTAAAATAGTTGTCCGGCCCTATAAGGCTCGGTATATATATACAACTGCTCTGTCGTAGTAGGCTTGCTCATAGGCGTTCGGCCATACTAGGCTCTGTATCTCGGCCAACTGGGCTCGCTCATAGGCACTCGGCCATAGTAGGCTCGGTATATAACTTACCATCTGATGAGAGGTTGCCCAATAGGGACCTGCCCATCGATTATAGCTCGATGGTAATGAAAATACTGTAATACTGTATATATAGACTCTCTCCTCTCTTGACTTGAAAAAGGAAATACTCAAATAAATATGAAGTCCTGATAAAGATAATATTGTAACTTACAAAACTAGTAAAATATACGTAAATTTCGGGATATGAATTTTTCTTTATGCCTCGTTAGCAAACTCGTGTAATTACGAGATCATGACAAAATGAAGAAAGGGCTTAGCATTAACATACCTGGAGTAGGAAAATATTTTGTATGATATTCTTAGAACAGGTAGCACCGTACTCCTTTAGAATCGCAAAATCTTACGTTGCTAATATGTAAATAATTCTCGCTGGAATTGTTGCAACTTGTAGGAATGACGTTGCTGATGTGACATTTAAAATCTGATTCCAGTGTTTGAAAATGAAAAGTTGAAAACGTATAAGACTGGCCAACGTTCTTAATACCTCTTATTATAGTGCTATTTTGTAGTAATTGTTAAGGTTTGCTGTAGTGTTCTTGTATTCAAGACTTTAGAAATGAAATGTCTTTTAACTATCATACTAAGTTGCCACCTAATCAACAATGACTAAGAGTCATTTGTTTTATTTAGGGGCTTGCTGCCACGTGGGGGTGGGTTTGGGATTTTGATCTTATGCAATAATTAATTAACTAATTAGGTAATATCCCGCTACTCGGTAATTAACCAATTATCCGCACAATTAAGAATTGTCTCAAATTACTTAAAATTCTACTTATTTTTAATACACTTTATACATCATACTATCACGGTCCTATGGTACCTTGCATGGTACTAGTCCATAAATATCAGTTATTATCGCTCGGGTCGTATTTTATCCCAAATCGACAACCTTCAATGAAACTCATTTTCTTTAATTCGTGTACCCTTTCCTTTATGGCACTTACTTATTGCTTGTTATAAATAGCATAAATATGCTAACCTTAAGATAATCTCATCCCCGGGTTTATGTCAATTAATTGAAGATGAAACTGTAACATATGAAAAATGTGAGATGTAACAATTCTCACGGTGTACGCCCATACGCCCGTCACCTAAAATTTGCGTCACCTCAACACCAAACACATAGTGCGTATATTCAGGGGTTCATACCCTCAGTACCAAGTTTAGAAGTGTTATTACCTCGAACGAGCCTAAACCAATACCGAGCAAGCCTAACAATACTCTAAAAATGCCATCTCGTGCGTACTTACCTCCGAACGGCTCAAAACTAGCCAAAACCAACTCAAGAATATCAAATAATACCAAAGGAAACAAACCCAATCGATAAAGGTTGAATCTTTAATTAAAAGCCCAAAGTCAACAAAAAAGTCAAACCCAGGCCCATACCTCGAAACCCGGCAAAACTCACAAAATCTGACAACCCATTCAATTACGAGTCCATCCACACTAGTTTCATTAAAATCCGACTCCGAATGGATGTTCAAAACTCAAATATTCACTTAATGAAATTTAAGATATAACCCCCCAAATTTTACTTTGAAATCATCAATCAAATGCCAAAAACAAAAATGGATTCATAAAATATAAACAAAACCAAGTTTAGAACACTTACCCCAATCCATGTGGTAAAAATCGCCTCCATAATTGCCCAAATTCGAGCTCCCCAACTCAAAATATGACCAAATGAACAAACTCTCGATATTAAAAAAAACATTTCCAACTGTTCTGCCTCGTTACCTATGACAAATAATCCCGAAACTCGCTTTTTTTTCCTCCAATGGATTCCTTGTAAAATTTCAGTCAAGTTAGGCTTTTGAATCACTCCATTTGACCTTATAATGAAGGAGATATGTTGGTTTCAATATTTACAAATAGTGCAGATTTTTAAATACGAATTCAGTGGCAATTTCACAATTAATCTGAAAAATATCTGGCAACCTAATTCTTAGTAAAATAACCATAAACTCCTCATACGATGCCGAAACTTAATGATTCCAGATTCTATGGTTCCAAAATTACGATACGGATATAATGCTTCAATCAAATCAGAAATTGGAGCTTATTGGCTTAGTGTGGTATTATTTATGCTTGAAGAAACAACGTCAAAACATAAAAAACGAGCGCAACACAATTCAAACTTATCCGAAACTCACCCAAGCCCATCGAGATCCCGTCCGAATATACCAATAAGTCCCATAACATAAGACAGACTTACTCGAGGTCTCAAATCACGCATAACAACATCAAAACCAAGAATTACACCTAAAATCGAGCTTAATGAACTTTGAATCTTTCATCTTCCAAAACTCGTGCCAAACCTTATCAAATCAACTCGGAATGAACTCAAATTTTACACACAATTACCAAATGATATAACGAGGTTATTCTAATTATCGAAACCACAGTCTGAATCCAATATCATCAAAGTCAACTCCCGGTCAAACTTATGAACATTCCAAACCTTTAAATTTTCAACTTTCGCCAAATAGTGCCTATACCTTCTAGAAATATCCAAATACAAATCTGGGCATACACCCATATCAAAAATCACCATCCGGACTTAACGGGATAATTAAAACTCCGATTGGAGGTCAAGTACTAAAAAGTGAAACTTGGTCAACTCTTCCAACTTAAATCTTCCTAGTTGAGAATCTTTCTTCCAAATCAATTCCGAATAACCTGAAAAATACAAGTCATAATACATTATATGATGCTTCTCAAGACTTTAAATAGATGAACGAAATGCAAATGCCCAAAATGACCGGCTGGGTCGTTACAACTAGGTGATATGAGATCATTGGACCTGGAATTAGTGCAATTGGACTTGGATAAGGTATGTTTGGTTAAACATGGCATTAATCAGCTTAGAGTTTAGCAATGGTTCTTGTCAGGCGAGATAACTCCATGACTTGTAATTGGGTGAGTGGTTATGAGTTTCTACATGTTTCTTACATCATTAGCAATGTTGTGAAGGTTTGGAACAAGGTTCTATTTTATATGAGGTATATAACAAGTATCGTTTTTGGTAATGAGCAACTATTGTGGTTGGAACATATTACTATGATCAAAATGAGTTATGTGGTACATCGTGTGGGTACATCCTGGGAATATAGTTACAGCTTGAAGCAACTTATTGAGACTTGTACACAGTGTATATGTGTGAATCAAATCTTATAAGGAATTTCGGATGTTGGAGTTTGGGTTCTAACTTTATGGGCTAAGGTTGAAGAAAGAAGCTTCAGTCAGGATCGACTAATAGACTTATATGGATTATGGTAATGTGGGATCACCCATAGGTATGCGTAATGAGTTTATGTAGTGATNCCAAATGAACAAACTCTCGATATTAAAAAAAACATTTCCAACTGTTCTGCCTCGTTACCTATGACAAATAATCCCGAAACTCGCTTTTTTTTCCTCCAATGGATTCCTTGTAAAATTTCAGTCAAGTTAGGCTTTTGAATCACTCCATTTGACCTTATAATGAAGGAGATATGTTGGTTTCAATATTTACAAATAGTGCAGATTTTTAAATACGAATTCAGTGGCAATTTCACAATTAATCTGAAAAATATCTGGCAACCTAATTCTTAGTAAAATAACCATAAACTCCTCATACGATGCCGAAACTTAATGATTCCAGATTCTATGGTTCCAAAATTACGATACGGATATAATGCTTCAATCAAATCAGAAATTGGAGCTTATTGGCTTAGTGTGGTATTATTTATGCTTGAAGAAACAACGTCAAAACATAAAAAACGAGCGCAACACAATTCAAACTTATCCGAAACTCACCCAAGCCCATCGAGATCCCGTCCGAATATACCAATAAGTCCCATAACATAAGACAGACTTACTCGAGGTCTCAAATCACGCATAACAACATCAAAACCAAGAATTACACCTAAAATCGAGCTTAATGAACTTTGAATCTTTCATCTTCCAAAACTCGTGCCAAACCTTATCAAATCAACTCGGAATGAACTCAAATTTTACACACAATTACCAAATGATATAACGAGGCTATTCTAATTATCGAAACCACAGTCTGAATCCAATATCATCAAAGTCAACTCCCGGTCAAACTTATGAACATTCCAAACCTTTAAATTTTCAACTTTCGCCAAATAGTGCCTATACCTTCTAGAAATATCCAAATACAAATCTGGGCATACACCCATATCAAAAATCACCATCCGGACTTAACGGGATAATTAAAACTCCGATTGGAGGTCAAGTACTAAAAAGTGAAACTTGGTCAACTCTTCCAACTTAAATCTTCCTAGTTGAGAATCTTTCTTCCAAATCAATTCCGAATAACCTGAAAAATACAAGTCATAATACATTATATGATGCTTCTCAAGACTTTAAATAGATGAACGAAATGCAAATGCCCAAAATGACCGGCTGGGTCGTTACAACTAGGTGATATGAGATCATTGGACCTGGAATTAGTGCAATTGGACTTGGATAAGGTATGTTTGGTTAAACATGGCATTAATCAGCTTAGAGTTTAGCAATGGTTCTTGTCAGGCGAGATAACTCCATGACTTGTAATTGGGTGAGTGGTTATGAGTTTCTACATGTTTCTTACATCATTAGCAATGTTGTGAAGGTTTGGAACAAGGTTCTATTTTATATGAGGTATATAACAAGTATCGTTTTTGGTAATGAGCAACTATTGTGGTTGGAACATATTACTATGATCAAAATGAGTTATGTGGTACATCGTGTGGGTACATCCTGGGAATATAGTTACAGCTTGAAGCAACTTATTGAGACTTGTACACAGTGTATATGTGTGAATCAAATCTTATAAGGAATTTCGGATGTTGGAGTTTGGGTTCTAACTTTATGGGCTAAGGTTGAAGAAAGAAGCTTCAGTCAGGATCGACTAATAGACTTATATGGATTATGGTAATGTGGGATCACCCATAGGTATGCGTAATGAGTTTATGTAGTGATTAGATGATGTTGGAATAATTCTTGGCACATTCGAGGACGAACGTATGTTTAAGTGGGGGAGAATGTAACGACCCGACCGATTATTTTGAGCTTTAAAATTCTATTCGATTGTGTGAGACTTTGAGTAGTTTCTTAATATGTATTATGAATTGAGTGTATCGTCAATATTTGTTTTCGAGCGGTTCAGGATTGATTTGGAAGAATGACTCGATTTGGAAACTTTAAGATTGAAGAGTTGATCAAGGTTTGACTTTTGGATAAACGGACTCAGAATCGGGTTTTGATTGTTCCAATAGGTTCGTATGATGATTTTGTAATTGTACGTATGTTCAAATTTGGTTTTGGAGGTTCCTAGAAGAATTTGACACTATTTGTCGAAACATGGCAATTTGAAGAATTTAAGAGTTCATAAGCTTAACAAAGAGTTGACTTTAATGTTATTGGACTCCAATTGGTGTTCCGAGATTTTGGATGGGTCTAAGTAGTTAAACTAAATTTGTGTGCAATGTTTGGAAGTAATCAGAAGTATGTAAGTTTGATTCAGACACTCTTTAGAAAGAATGAAGATTTAATAACTTAAGAGAAATTATATTCGGGTTGAGGCCTCGTTTCTTTGTTGTGATATTCCTGAGGGTGTTTTGAGCCTTTGGATAAGTTTGTATAATTTATTTGTACTTGTTGGTATAATTCTATGGGGTGCCGAGAGGCTCGAATGTGTTTTGGATCATTGGTTGTGAGATTAGTTAAGTTAAGGATCTGGAGTTTGACCATGGTTAATATCGGGTCAAGATGACCTCTTTTTGGTGTTTTGAGTGCACGAGCAGGGTTGTACCGAATTTTATAATTGAAATACATATGTGGTTTATGTCAGGGATGTTACGAATGTTTTTTGGGTTCTAAAACGAAGATTTTCTATTGCTGATTTTTCTGGTGCAACAGTTTCGAAAATACCAGTTATATCCCTATAATTTTCAGACTTCCTTTAAAACATCAAAACATTATATCTCCCTCATTTTAAGGCTACATTGGGTGTAATATCGCAAGGAATATATTGGGCTTATCAAATATGAGTTTATGGGATTTGATTGTTTGGAGGTCGATTCGTGGGGGAAGCGTTGTTAAAGTATTGACTTGCCTTGTTTGAGGTAAGTGTCTTGCCTAGTAATGGTTGAGGGAGTTGTTCCTGCTAACTGATATTTTTTTGCTACATGAGAGGGTGATGTATATAAGAGGTGACAAGGGTATATACATATTTCACGGGTATTCATGCTCGGGGTAGATTCTAGCATACTCTATGCCTTGTATGTTTTATTTGATTCTATGTATTATTCAATCAATTTACTAAGTGAGTACAATAAACCATGCTAGAGGAATGTTGAGGCTATTGGTAACTTATGTTGAACATGATGATCAAATTTTGAGATTTACGCTAAGCTTGCCTCGGAGATAGATACACATATGTTATAAGCACACATTAGTACTTGTTCTTGTGTTATTCCATGATTGGGACATGTGCACTCTATGACACACATCTGATCCTTGGTATGACTACTTCAACTTGGTTTCTATATCTAATTTTGTCGTAGTTATGTTTTATATGTTGAACAGTTGAACCCCATCCACACTTTTGTTGATATGTCATTATGAACATTATTAATGAGTTATGGGGGTATGCTTCTTGATGATGATTTGTTATTTTGCATTGTTGTGATCGTGGCACATGTGAACATGTTGGGCAGATTGTTGGGTGTTGGAACAAGGTTTTTGTCGTGCGATTGTGATTGATGTTGTTGTTGTTGTGATGGGAATATTATTAAATAGGAGCGATAATACAAGATATTGTTATTTTATCAGGAGGGAGCGACAAGGGGAATATTGTTAAACAATAGCGACAAGGGGGGATATTGTTAATTTCTCTAGCGGGAGAGACAAGGTGGGATATTGTTAAACAAGAGTGACAATGCGAGATACTGTTATTTTGTCAGGCGGTAGTGACAAGGCGGGATATTAGTTTTTGTCAGCGCGGAGCGATACGGGTGGCTATTGCGATTTTGTCACGGCGGAGTGATACATGTGACTATTGTAATTATTTGTTGACACGAGGTGCCATATGTTTGTATTTCTATTTGATGACTTGTTTTTTAAACTGTGTGTTGTTATGAATTCTCTATGAGTTATCGTGCATTTTACATGTTTTTACATTTCACTTAACATGTTAATCAATGCCTATGTGGTTATTTGATAATTTGGTTGCCAGGATAGGATTAGATGTATTGAGTTGACATCTCATATTTTGTCGAGTTGTTGGTAGCATAACGAATTGATGTAAAAAAAAGTTGTCATCATGCATTTATACATTTAATTCTTGAAAGGTTCTTTGGACGTGTTATTTGATAACTGATACGGAATCAGATCATGTTCGGAACCTTTATTGGTGCTATTCTTTATTCAGTAATTGTCTATCTGGAATAGTTTCTCTATGTTATATATGTTATTGAGCTGCACAAATTCTACAAGGGGGTATCTTTTGACTTAAAAACCCGTCACTACTTCTCTGAGGCTAGTCAGGATACTTACTGAGTACATAGAATCAATTGTACTCATACTACACTTCTGTACCTTACGTGCAGATTCTAGAGCTGAGTAGCTATGAAGACGAGCATAGTATTGGAGAAGTAGCAGCGTGTCAGATTCATGCTACCATTTTGTTCATGGTAGCTTAGGAATTCATTTCTATTTATGTAACTTTCAAACATATGTTGTATTTATTCCTTTTACCAGCTTTGTAAATCTAAATCATAGTGGCTTATGACGTGTACTACCATTCCTTGGGATAGTTGTATTGAATTTTGTTGCAGTGTTTATTAAATATATTGCTGGTTTCTCAGTTTAGTAGTAACATATAATGTTTGGATTACCTAGCCGGTTGGGTTAGGTGCCATCATGACTTGGTAGGATTTTGGTTCGTGACAAACTTTATCTCTACTTCATATTCAAATGTTTATACACATAAAATCAACTCAATTAAGCTCAAGCATTACACAAATCTTCATTAAACCTCAAAATGTGAAGCAAGTAATGTCATAAAATATAGAATTATAGTCAAACATTACCACCCCACACTTAAGCGTTGCTAGCCCTCGAGTCAACCAACTAATAACTTTATTTTGAAGCACCTGAGGAAGTCACACATTAAAAGCACACTATATCTATGACCATGGTTGATAACAACAATTAAGCTCTAGCATATGCATCCAATACACACTTCCCATAACTTATGCCAAACTTTAAAATATTCAAAACATAAACAACATGTCATAACAATCCTAGCCTTAGAAACCAACTCAAAATCACAATGCACTCAAGGCTTGAACACTCAACCTTATAGAGAAGTCTAATAATGTTACATATCCATCGTGAAATCGTGTGCTCTCACAAAAAAACAAGAGAGTAATCAGCTGTAAGGCCCCATAACATTTCGCCAAGAAATTCTAGTTTTATGGTGTCGAGGTTGGGTAATGTGTACTGATGTTGTAGTTAATCTTTGCGGCGAGCTGGACTTTTTGTGTTGATGAATACACTAAGGAGTTGATGGAATGTTTTTGCAGAAGAAGGCAATTCTGCGGTCTATTTCACGACCGCAGAAGCATTTTGCGGGCCGCATAATCATTGCGGAGTTAAGCAGGGAGTTTGTTGAATTTTGAAGGTCGTTTTGCGGTCCATTCTACGATCGGATATCCATTTCGCGGTCTGCATTTTCCAACGCAAATTTGGCACGAAGAATTTTTGGGTTATTCTGCAGTCCACTCCGAGGCCACATAGGTGGTCTGCGGATCGCAGACCTGTCCAGACCATTCCAGTTTTTGGGCTTCACTTTTGCAGTCCATTTTGCAGACTGCATATCTGTTATGCGGTCCATTCTGCGATCGCAAACTTGAGTTCGTAGGGTCCATTTTTCTTATTTTATAACCCGGCCTCATTTTATAAATAGCCTTTGGGGATTATTTTGGGGTGATTGTCTGATGATTTTAGAGAGAGGTAAATGCATTTTAGAGAGAGACGGAGGAAACCTAGCCTTCTAATCACCCATTCTTGCACCAATCTTCAAGAATCAAGGGAGCCAATCACTAGATTATCATCTATCCGGGTAAGTCCTACTCTTAAGCTTTCATGCAAGAGGTTATGAGTTTAAGTATATTGTGGGGGTTGGAAATAGACCATGTATGTGATAATGGGTTGTAGTATGTGTGGTTAATGAACCATTTTGGGTAGTTCTTGTCGAAATTGGTTGAGGGAGGAAGGGATTACCATTGTAGAGCTTTGTAGTCTATTTCACATACTAGGTGTTTAACAAAATTCCTAAGAGAGTTACACCATGTGAATCCTTATTATTATCCGATTTTAGCTATCTCCCTATAGATTGTTATTGCTAGAAGTGTTGGGACTTTGTAGTAACTTAAGGAAAGCTCAAACAACGTATGTTGGCTAAACTCCTTTTTTAGAATTCAACCCCACAATGGCCTTGTAAGTCCCGTGTTGCTCATTATAAATTGATTATTCCAAACAATCCTTGTGTCAAAAGATATATGCGTTCAATTTGTATTCCAAACGTTCTTGTATGTTCAGTTACTATTTGAGAAGGTGATTAAGCATGGGATGTGTGTTAATATGTTATGATTTGGAAACATGATTCTAATGAAAATTAGCATGTCATATTGTGTAAGAAATCACATGTGCCTAAGACCCTTAATTTGGTTAGTTGCTCAAATGTGTATTTGAAGTCTTGAATAGAATTTCCTTCTTGTTGGTAATCTATAAGGATACTTGAAAGTGAAAGAAGTGGGTTGGAGATATAAAGTGTGGCCAACGTGCCAAGAATGAAAGTTATACTTGTGGTCAATGGTGACGAGGATATGAAATGATGTGGAAAAGGTTATGAAATAGGCCTTGATTCAACTGTTCCATACTGACTTCGAAAATAGATTTTCCTAAAAGCTTATGTACCCAAGTCATGCCCAAACGTGGTTGTTTGAGCTCTTATGTCTTCATGGGTTGAAATTGTGTATTGCCCTTTTTGGGGAAAAGTATTTCGAGAACAAATGATGTATTACACGTTCATGATTTTAACCTGTGCTTCGATTGCCAATCATTTTACTCCATTTCTTGGAAAGAAATCCATTGTGTTTAAAGTCTTCATTGCTAATAAACCTAAAGTTGTGATTTTCGGAATATTCTATTTGCTGATATTTATGATGATGATCCATTAAAGTAAAGAAATAAAAATGTGGAATATGAAATACGGCCAACATTCCATGAATGAAGAATCATAAGTATGGCCAAGAGAGCTAAGGAAATAACGATGTTGTGAATGGTTGAATGTATTAATGAAGGTATTTATAGGGTGAAAGATAATGGGGTGAATATAACATATGTTTGTAATTGTGATTCCCTTGTGTGCAAAACAAAATGTTTTTGGAAGTATCATTAGAAAACCAAGGAAGTGTGGGTCATAAGGCCCACACTCGAAATTACACGTGCCGGTGTAGGAGTAAATTGTGACTATTCCCCTTATTTGGGATGCGATTGTAATATTTATGTGATTGTGATTATTCCTCTTAATTAGGATGAGATTGTTGATATCCCTAGATTTAATGTCGACTGACACGGCATATGTGGGGAGACAACCTAGTCGCTCGGGTGGTGATCGGACACCATGTTGCGCACATAGTGGTACTACTCTTGGTAACACCCTTTTTTCGCATCACATGTCAAACCACATTGTTCGTGGGGAGATGGCCTAGCCGATCGGGCATGATCGGACTCCGTGCTAAAAACACGGTAGTATATCGGTGCTAATGATCGCCCAACCAAAAATATATATTATTTTCGTATTTTGAAAATGGTTATGTTTTAACTGGACATTTGGATATTGTTGATTGTGACTTACTGTTTCTATGGTTTTTTCCTTTTCTTGTATTAGCATTCTATTTTGAAAGAGGGAATTTAGCTTTACATACTAGTACTATTCCATATGTACTAACATCTCTTTTGCCGGAGGTGCTGTACCTTTAATGGATGCAGGTGGTTCGTCAGCGGGCGTTTTTGATCCTCGTTAGCAGTTACTCTCTATTGAACAGATCTTGGTGAGCCCTACTCTTTTCCAGGCTTCATGTCATTTGGCATTGTACTTTATTTTTTGAGGTATAGCCGGGCCTTGTCGTCGGCACTTCCATACTACCCTTATGTTGTACTTAGAGGCTCCGTAGACAGGTTGTGGGAGGTGTATGATGTTGGGAATTAAACTAGTAATTGTTGGTATTTGGACAAACATATTTTTCATCATATCTATAAACTTGTAAAATTTTGGAAGTCATAAATGGATATCATTTAGTAATGGAAAAAGAATTTGTAACACTTGACTTTTCTCATGTCTATCACTTGTACTGATTCTTATGTTGTTAATGGGCAAGGTTGGGTAGAAGGCATCAAGTAGGCTTGCTTAACTGGGGTATCTCGGTTGAGCGCCGGTCGCGCTCCACGAGGTCGGGGCGTGACATAAGCTTATATATTCAAATCAAATGCTCAAATGTAATTTAAGGACTCACACATATGAAATAGATCACTCACTCTCACAAAGAAGACAAATGCATGCAAAAGGTACCATAGGCTTGCCCATTATGTAAACCTCTACTAATATAAGCCCGCTCGGTCTAAAATCAATTAGGACTTTATCATAATGGGAATGTGGGAAAAAGCATGGGTAAGATATATTTACAAATAGTGATTAATCCTCCTAAGTACTTTAACACATCACATAATCACTTTAAGCGTAAGATTCTTTAATCCAACTTCAACTTCACCAGCATGATTACCCCAAAAAACATTTCCTCTTTCTTTAAGAAGTACTCTAACTCCCACTCACCAGTAAGGATAAGATGTAATTATTTTTGCTATATATTTTTTATTTTTCTGGCAGATGTTTCTTCTTTTACTCTCGTTCTCTTTTCGAATATTTTTCTTGTGCTTTGTACTCCCAGCTCGTGGTGTTTTCTTTTAAGATGCAAGTACATATTTCTTCCTTTCATTTGTTTCACTAAAGCATTATCTAAGTTTCCTCAATACTTCTTCCTAACACCCACTTTTACACTTCAAGTTCTTTAAGGGGTAAAAGAATCAAAATAATTCAATTAAGAAGAAAAGGGTATAGGTTCGTAATACCAAAATAAAGGTCTACAGGATCAAAAGGGCTAACTAGGAATATTTTTTGTTTGTGATAAGAAACAATAATTAACACATCAATGAAGGCCTAAAATTATTTTTCAGACAGAGCAACATCTAGGATTTTGCTTCAACACACATGTTGGGCAAGTTCTAGACGCAAATTCAATAGCATAGACTACACAAAATCTCACTTCACACATGGCTGAGCATGAGTCATTCTGATTCTCAAATAAAAGAAAGTATCCACGGATCCACAAGATATTAAGCATAAAATACAAAGCAAATATGAGTCACGCAACTGATCCATATGCATCACAAAACATGTTATCTAATTTATAAAGACATCATCAAAAATTTCAAACATAGGGAAGATGATACACATGCCAAGGCCTAAATATGCTACTATTAAACAAGTCAAAAGTTACTACGGATCACATCATTATTCACCCTTTTATTTCCTAAATCCTATTCTACTCTAGAAATAAATAATTTACTCCGTTCAAGTTACATATCATGGAAAAGAATCGAGGAAAAAATAAAATCACGTGACATTATTATTACCTAAAAAAAACTAAAAGACATGGTTTTTGATTTTTTTTCTCATTTTTTAACTTTTTGTGTTTGTGTTTAGACTTTAATCCTTTAAGAAAATTATCTAGAAAATCCATTGCCGTGCAAAGTATGATATATTTTTTTATTTTTTTTATTTTACCTATTTTTCTTTTTTCGAATTTCAGATACTAACTAAAAGCTACTAAAACTACAACTAAATACTATGCTAATAGTTTTACTACTCTATGTAAGTAACCTAAGAGCAAAACAAGAAGCTAAAATCAAAATTAAAAGCTATCATTATTACTAATATACTACTTCTAATTATCTGAAGAGAGTCCCCCACCTCACACTTAAAAGTGTGCAGTGTCTCCAATGCATAAATATGTAATGACCTGACTAGTTGTTTTGAGCATCTACACTTCACTCGGTAGTTTGAGGCATCAGAATGGGTTTCTGTAAGTTCTGTTAGGTCCGTTGGGTAATTTTGGACTTAGAAGCGCATCCGGGTTGTAATTTAGAGGTCCGTAGTCGAATTAGTCTTGAAATGGCGAAAGTTCGATTGTTGGGAAGTTTGACAGGGAGTGGACTTTTTGATATTGGGGTCGGATTTTAATTTCGAAAGTAGGAGTAGGTCTGTAATGCCAAGTGTGACTTGTGTGCAAAATTGGATGTCAATTGGACGTGATTTGATAGGTTTCAGCATCGGTTATAGAAGTTGAAGTTTCAAAGTTCATTGATTTTCACTTGAGGTGTGATTCATCGTTTCGAGGTTTCTATGCGTGATTTGAATCTTCGAGTAGGTTCGTTTCGTCATATGGAACGTGTATGCAAATTTGGCGCCATTTGGAGTTGATTTGATATGGTTCAGATGCTTGGTTGCAATTCTAGAAGTTCTTGAAGTTTCCTTTGATCTTCATGTGTTTTGGCATCTGATTCCTGATTCTAGAGGTTATTTTGATATTTTGATCGCTCGAGCGAGTTCGTGTTATGTTTTTAGATTTGTGTGGGTATTTCGTTTGGAGACTCGTGGGCTCGGGTGAGTTTCGGCTTGGTTTCAGAATGATTTTCCATAATATTTGAGTGCTGGTACTGGTGTCATCGCATTTGCGATGTCATCGCATTTGCGATGTTTTTGTCGCAAATGCGACAGTCGCAATTGCGAAGCAGCCATCGCATTTGGGAAAATTGGGCTGCTGGTGAAGATTCGCATTTGCAAAGGAACCCTCCGCATTTGCGATGTGGGGTTATTTGCATTTGTGATGGACCATGCCGCTTTTGCGAAATGTTGGTCTTCGCATTTGCGAAGTATATAGTCGCAAATGCGACCTTGTGAAGAAACCTTCTGGTTCGCATTTGCGATAAGTTGTTTGCATTTGCGGGGGTCGCATTTGCGACCCACCTGTCGCAAATGCGACATCTGCAGCCTGCTAAATGCTGAGAATTCCGAGTCTTAGCTTTATTTTTGTTATATTTTGAATCCTAGCTTCGATGGGAGGCGATTTTGTGAAAGGATATTCATACCAAATCATTAAGTACGTACCTCTAATCAATTCTCAACTACATTTCATGATTTTACATAAGATTTAACATCAAATTCATGAGAATCTAGGGAAAAAATTGGGGATTTTGTCCAAACATTGAAAAATGAAAATTTTGAATTTGAGAGTCGAATAGGACTCGGATTTGGAAACAAAATGCGTATTTGGACTCGTGAGGCTATGGGTAGTCAAGACCTACCCTTGGACCCGAGGTTTTGACCGGACGAGCCCGGGGTTTGACTTTTGTTGACTTTTTAGAGATTGAATAAAAGTATCAGCTTTATCAACTGAAATTATTTTCCCTTGCATTGTGTGATGTATTTAAGTCGTCTTTGATTAGATTGAGCCAAGTGGAGGTGAATTTGTAAAGGAAAAAGCTATATTGAGTATTGAGTTAGCTGAATTGAGGTAAGTGTCTTGTCTAACTTTGTTGAGGGAATGTTTCATACTATTTGACATTGTTTGTTACATGCGGGGGTGATACATATATGAGGCGACAAGCATATATGCATGTGCCAGGGTTAACCATGCTCGGGGGAAAATTATGTTATAAATTGTGTCTTGTAGAATCACGTGACCTTCTTGTTTCATGCTTTACTTGACTCCTTGATACTACCATCATAATATTAAATGTTAGGAACTAAGACTTAGATTGTTATAACTTGATCAAATTTGATGGAATTCTGACAACACATTGATGTGTCTAATTCGATCATCACTATGCATAATAATTAATACATTGCTACGGCCGATATCCTTGAGATACTAGATTATATACTTGTGTTGTAGATCATTTGTGAGATTTGTTTAAATACTTGAATAATAAGGTTCTTGAGGGTTTATTGAACTATTGTTGGCTTGGAAAGTTATGATTTGGATTCATTTGGAATATTCGTTTGAACACTCTCCTTGATGTTATTTATGCTTCCTGCCTTGTTTGTCATTGATATACATATGTTTGGTAAGGAAGAGTGTAAAGCACGAAGGGTGATGCCGTGCCTTTGTTTATATATTATCATGTGAGGGAGAGTGTAAAGCACGAAGGGTGATGTCGTGCCATATTATTGAGAGTAAAAGCACGAAGTTTGATGTCGTGCCACATTATTTAGAGTAAAAGCACGAAGGGTGATGTCGTGCCACATTATTGAGAGTAAACGCACGAAGGGTGATGTCGTGCCATATTATTGAGAGTAAAAGCACAAAGGGTGATGCCGTGCCATATTATTCAGAGTAAAACCATGAAAGGTGATGCCGTTGTCATGCCCCAAACTCGGGGAGTGCGACCGGTGCTCAACCGAGAGAACCCGGCTGAGCAAGCCTATTAGAGTTTCTTCTACCCAAACTCATCCATGCATAAAGAGGAGATGTACTCCATTAATCATTCACTGAAAAGATTTTATTAACAATTTCCTTTTTCATTCTCATTAGCAGCTTCATTCATAATTTCCAAAATATTACGAGTTTATAGAATTAATGAAAAACATGATTTCCAAATATCAACATTTCTAGTTCAATTCCCAACTTCAACCACAACCCACAACCTATCTATGGAGCCTCTAAGTACAATAGAAGAGTAATATGGAAATGCTGGCAACAATGCCCCGGCTATACCTCAAAACACAGTACATGAGAAACAAAAGATACATGACCCCGAAATGAAGTGGGGCTCACCAAATCAGCTGAAAAGAGTGTACTGCTATCACTGATCAATGTCGCCTACTGAAGAACCACCTGCATCCATTAAAGATGCAGCGCCCACGGCAAAAAGGACGTTATTACTGTCTAATAGCACTAGTATGTATAGCTAAAAATCCTCTTTCAAAATAGAATGCCCATATAAGAAAAGGCAACACATAGAAACAGCAAGTCACAATCAACAATATCCAAATGTCCAGTTAAAACATAATAATTTTCAAAATA
>AWOL01S0003726.1:0-15167 GCA_000715115.1 Nicotiana otophora
TGTTTTGTCGCACTTAACGTGTGTAAGAGGATTGTCAAGAGAATCGACTCAGGTATGTTAAGGCTAAGCTCTTTGTTCATTTTGGCATGATCTCGTAATTACACGAGTTTCATAACGAGGCATAAAGAAAAATTCATATTCCAGAATTTACGTATATTTTCCTAGTCTTGTAAGTTGTAATATTCTCTTTATCGGGACTTCATATTCAGTTGAGTATTTCCTTTTTCCAGTGAAGAGAGAAGAGAGTCTATATATATGGGACTACAGTATTTTCATTACCATCGAGTTATAATCGATGGGTAGGCCCCTATTGGCAACCTCTGATCAGATGGTAAGTTATATACTGAACCTACTATGGCCAAGCACCTATGAGGGAGCCCAGTTAGCCGAGATACAGAGCCTAGTATGGCTGAGCACCTATGAGCGAGCCTACTACGACAGAGATGTTATATACATACCGAGCCTTATAAGGCCGGACAACTATTTTACTTACTATATTGAGAGAGTTGAGTCAGTATCAGCAGGTAAGCATATCTTCAGATTATCATTGACTTCCAGTTGCTTTTAGTTATTATATTATCAGTTCAATTTTAGCTTTTGGTATAGTGCCTTAGATACTCGGTACATTATTTCGTACTGACGTCCCTTTTCTGGGGGCGCTGCATTTCATGCATGCAGGTTCAGACAGACAGACGGGTAGGCCTCCTTATTAGGTGTTGCCCAAGTTCAGCTTGATCGGTAAGCTCCATACGCTTTGGAGTTACCGGGTCTAGAGCTTTATGTACATATTTGTGTGTATATATATATGTTATGAGTAGGTCGGAGCCTTGTTCCGATCACAGTATATCCATCAGTAGAGGCTTGTAGACATATCCTGTCAATTAATGCAGTATGTTGGCCTTGTATGACTATTATGTACATTTTGTTGGATTGTCAACTGTAGTAGTTAAGATGGCCTTGTCGGCCCAGCTTTTTATTGATATTAAGTCAGTATTTGCAATTGTCTTGCAAAGTGGCCCATGGCTAAAGTATGACATTATATGTTCATAGTCCCTTAGTCTCAAGTTGGTACGCGAGGATAGGTGAGGCACCAAGTTCCGGTCTCGCCCCCAGGTTCGGGGTGTGACACGTCAACCGTATTTAATGTTTCATACTCAACTCCATTACATTCAGGCGTTACCATGGATTGTCATCAATAAGAGAATTTCAAATCATGACTTTAAGTATACATATGAGCAAATGAAGGTCTTAAGCACATTGAGCTTCTCCTCCACAATTAGGTATACTAACTTGAAATTTAAACATGATTTTTAAATCACAACACCTTTGATACATTGATCATACCAGATTATATTCTCGGAGAGAATCATGATATAATAGGAATATTTGGAACACATTTAGAGTGCATATATCTTTCAACAGAACACTTATTTTAGAATAATCAATTCTATTAGGAAGGACTGGGAACCTGAGAAATAAGAAATTGAGCCAACCATAATTTCACCTTACGAGTACATCATGGAAATAGATTCTACAGGAGGAGTGTAGCAAACATACTTCGCTTGAGCTTCCTTAAATTAATAAAATGCTCCGGGTATCCTAGCGACTTCAATCTATTAGAAACATGACAAATTTGAACCATAATTAAGAAAGTATTTGGGGTTTCAGCTCATTTGAGCATTTTATCATGCACTAGGTGTGCATTAAGTTTCATGGTTCTCCTATGGTGGATAATGTTTAGCCATTCGAGTTAAATAACATTCACACCAACCTTGATTGTACATGCTTGCATAAAGAAACTCAAGAATCACACTTCCCATTACCAACTTTCAGTCCAATCCCAACATTGAGGGCTAGGGAGTAGAATCTTACCTCTTGGGTGAAGACCTTGTGCGTTTTACTTATTGAATTTCAAAGATTGAGCAAGGGTTGATTAAAAAAGTACTTGGGGCTTCCTCTTCTCTCTCTAAAGCATTCCCCTCACTCTAAAATGGTAGATTTTTTCCTTCTAAATAAAACCCAGTGGCTTTTAATCAAATGGGGTCGGGTTTTAAAAATCAGAAAATGGACCCTCTAAACTCAATTATGTGGTCGTAGAGTGCACCGCAGATCAAGTTGATGGCCTGCAAAATGGACAGCAGAACTATCCCAAAAATTGGGATGTTCTGGTCCAGTCTATGGCCAGGTCTGTGGCCCGCATATCAAATATGTGGCCGCAGAATGGACCGCAGAATCTCCCTCTGAAAATCTTCTTGCTGGTTCTGGGACGGATGTGCTGCCTGCGAAACAATTATCCGGTCGCATAGTTGACCGCAAAACAAACTCCAAAATTGGCCCATTTCTTTGCTTCACTCTGCGGCGAATCTGCAGTCCGCGGAGTAGTTATGTGGTCACAAAATAGACCGTTGAAATGCTCTATTCTGAAAAAACAATTTCTTTAACTCCCCAATGCACCATTTCACCCAAACGTCTGTACTGCGCAAGTCTACAACCCATAAATTTATTAGCTTACCTCCAAACCACGAAATCCCAGGTTTTAGGTAAATTTTTAGAAGCATTACATTTTGTATGTGTCTGAATTTGTAACAGCGACAATATGGATATCTGGGCAGGAGTTTTGTTCAAGTGGTCAACAACAAAGTACTTCCTAGCCTGTACATTCTTCCAAAGATTATCAGTGTTTGTCTCAACGACATGTGGCTTAGATGTAGTTTCTTTGCTTGTTATTCCAAGATTCTTAGGTGTATAATCTCTGCCAGTTCTGTTCATACCTTGCACACACCTGTCTCTTCCATACTGGCTTTTCCTTTGCTTCTTGCCTCTGCCCCATACTCCCATGGGATGGCTCAAACTTATAAGTCGCTGTTGGAGCTACAATCACAGTGAATGGTGTGGCTACCTCGACCTCAAACAGTGCCTGGGATTTCACCACGATCGGCGAGAGAGTGACATGAGATGTTTTTGGAGCATCCCTCTCTCGAATAACTCCAATGGATCCCTCCTGATTCCATTCCTCATTAGTTTCTATCACATTAACTACCTCATACCTATGATCTGAGAGAGGGTTATTAAGGATATTTGGTGCGACTTTCTTTGCTTGTATAACCTTTGTGTTGATCAGTGTCTGAATCTTGTCCTTCAACATGCGGCATTCCTCAATGGTATGACCCTTCATACCTGAATGATAGGCACAGGTTTTGGTGGGGTTAACCCACTGGGAAGGGTTCTCAACAGCAACAACATGAATAAGGGTGACATAACCTGTGACCTTTAGTCTCTCATAAAGTTGGGCTATGGGTTTAGCAATTGGGGTTTATTTTTTGGAAGCTTTCCAGTCAAATTTTGTTCATGGATTTAGGGTAGTTTTGGGTATTATATGTATGGTAGGTAGTGGCAGGGTAATGGTATTTTTGAGGTGAGGGTGGATATGTGGTGAAGGTGTTTGGTATGTAAGGGGTGACTTAGGGACTTGGGCTACCATCACGACACCCACTTCTTTCTTCACTGAGATACCTCTTGATTGCAAGGCTTTGTTTGTGGCATGTAGTGCCTCGAAATTGGTCACCATCCAGCTCTTGATTCCTTCTTCTATCCTTTCTGAAGACTTGATAATGTCTCATAACTTGTGATTGTCGATAACCATCAACCTTTCCTAATACTGCAGATCTTGAGCTATGATAAAGAACTTATTCATTTGTTTTTCTTCAAGTGGCACCCTCACCTTGACGGACTTTGATCTCCAATGAGTAGCATACTCGTGGAAGGTTTCTGTCAGCTTATTTTTAAGGTTCTAGATATAGAAAATGTCCGGCACATTCTCTAAATCGAACCTGAATCTGTCCATGCAATCTGGTGCCATGCTCACCCAATTGGCCCACTTCTTCAGATTCTGGCTGATGTACCAAGATAATGTGTCTCCTGCAATACTTCGCATGAACAATTTCATGTGGATTTGTTCATTCTTACCCACTCCCACAATCTTGTCATGGTAGGTTCTCAGATGTACCTTAGGATCACTAGTGCCATCAAATATCTCAAACGTGGGAGATTTGTAACCCTTTGGCAATTCTATATCCGGCTGGATACATAAGTCTTCGTAATTCAAACCTTCAACACCCTTCCCACCTTCAACACTCTGGTCTTTCACTATCAGTTTCTTGAGTTCTTATACCATTTTTCGAATGTGCAGGTCCTTCTCGGCCGCCTCTAGTATGCATAGGGTTTGTTTCGGTGTATGGGGTAAGTTTTCCACATATACTGGGTTGCCTTGATGAGTTCCTAGAACTTGGGTATATGGGTGATCATTTATTGAAGTTTGAGGGGGATTTTCACGCCCCGAACCTAGGGGCGAGACAGGCACCCGGTGCCTCATCTATCCTTGCGTAACAACTTGCGATTAGGGAATTCTGAACATGTGATGTCGTACTTTGCCCATGGGACACATTGCAAGACAACTGCGAATGCTGACTAAATATCAATATAAGCTGGGCCGACAAGGCCATCATAACTACTACAGCTGGCAAAACAACAAAATATACATAAAAGGCCTACCAGCCCAATATACTGCACTAACTGACAGGATATGTCTACAAGCCTCTACCGATGGATATACTGTGATCGGAACAGCTCCCCGACCTACTCATAACATATATACATTTATACATAGGATGTACATAAAGCTCTGGACCAGGCAACTCCGAAAGTCATGGAGCTTACCAATCAAGTTGAACTTGGGCAACACTTAATGAGGAGGTCTACCCATCTGTCTGTCTGAACCTGCACGCATGCAATTCAGCACCCCTAGAAAAGAGACGTCAGTACGAAATGATGTACCGAGTATGTAAGGCAATATACTAAAAGCTGAAACTAAACTGATAATATAATAAGTAAAAGCAACTGGAAGTCAAAGATAATCTGATGATATGCTTACCTGCTGATACTGACTCAACTCTCTCAATATAGTAAGTAAAATAGTCGTCCGACCATATAAGGCTCGGTATATATATCTTGTTATGCCTCGTTATCAAACAAATGTAGTTACTAGATCATGCCAAAATGAAAGAAAGATTTAGCCTTAACATATCTGGAGTAGAGAAAATCCGTATGATATTCTTGGAAAAGGTTGCACCCAACTCCCTTAGAATCGTAAAATCCAGTTGCTATTATGCAAAGAAGTCTCATATGAACTTTGTTTCAAGTAAATGCACGTTGAGATATCTTTCTTGTATGAATTTACTGTATGAACTTTGATTCAAGAAAAGGTCTCGCAAACTTTCTTGTATGAAATCAAAATTACAAGAAAGAAAAGGACTAGGAAATGGTGAATGAAATAATCAAGTAGTAGTTGCTGCAAGTAGTGCAAAGTCTATTGAGCCAAAAACGGAACAGGTGGAAGTAGTGGGGTTTGTCTTTTTTTTTTCTTTCAGTTTTGTATTACTTTGTGGAATTGGAGAAGAAGAGTAGGTGTGAAATATCCATTGCCTAATGCTACTTTGATAACCTTTCTCTTGAATTGGAAATATGTTAGGTTTTAATGTAATGACTAAGCCACATATTAAATGTGCCACCTTTTCACTCAAGTGCAAGAGAAATCATATGTATCTCCATGTGGCTGCCACAATTTGGATCTTTAATCTTATCCAAAGACTTTAATGAATCAACCACTAATTATTAATTAACTAGTTAATTCTCCCATTATCCAATAATTCACATAATTAAGGATTATGTCAAATTACTTAAGATACTACTCACTTTTAATATACGTTATACACCTTACTATCATGTTCATGTGGTACCTTGTACGACACTAGTCCATAAATACGGGGTACTTTAGCTTGGGCCATATTTTATCCCAACATGACAAACTTCAACGAAAATTTATTTTTTTCGATTTGCTTACCCTCTCACCTTCACGAATTTACTCATCACTTGTTTGAAATAGCATAAGGCTTATAATCTAAAAATAATCTCATTCCTGATCATACGTTGATTAACTTACTTCGATTTGTCGTTACTGAGGTATTCTACCAAACTCCAGTTTACGTTAGTTGCTTATTCCATATGTATAAATCTACGTCCTTTAATGCTTTCTTATTACTATTACTTTTAAGAATGACAGCCTAATATCACCTTATACTTTATGACATTTGTCCATCCATTGTTGATTCACCTTAATGTTGATTAATCTACTACTGATAACTTGATCTCTTATGTAAAACTGCCGCTAGGGCTCACAACTCATCGGGGACATCTGGAGTAATTAGATTGATCCACCTAGGGGCGATACTACATTTCCATAACCGTATTTTATAGCATCCCAATATGACTCACCTTCCATGGGTATCTTAATCCCATACAATTCATGAAATCCTCTTCCAGTCATTACTCAGTCGAAGGTCAAAACGTCATCCTTTATCTATCATAATCACACCCTCATTCCACTACCAGGGTAGCATTCCATTACTTATGGATGTTATTAGTCTTAGACACATTTGAGTTTATTCAGGCTACACTGAACTTTCTATAACTTAGAGAAACCATTAGCGCTTTTGTAGTCATGGGCTTAATGCCGAGAACTAATCCATTCTCGTTACCTTCTCACTCGCCATTTCTCATCCTTACTCCTGTCATAAAGCTTTGTCACTTTACTATACTTTAGCTTGCGACCTATATGTATTTATTTATATTATGCGTAGCCTTCCTTCAACTTGCTTGCACTATAGGTTTCCTTATGTTATTCTAGAACATCAAGCGAGACATCACATCGTCTCTAACTCACTCTTTACTCTCCTGACTAGATCTCTTGGTACTTAGAAACCATAGGCTGGAAGGTACGCCACTGACGCCGCCGCTATTATTCCTGGATACTGAATCCCAACACTTCTAGCCTTCTATCTGAAGTATGGACTATTCACGATCTTCTGCCTTTGAGTATCTCGTACGTTGTTCACATTTACCTTGCTTACCTTAACACCTCGCATTGTATCTTCTATCTCTTTCATGACATCCCTTCCACATAGGTATAATTCACGTCCATAACTTTAAGCTATATTATAATACTTGCACCTCTGATATTAAGAGTGATTCTATAATGTTCTCAATCACGATGTCGATACTTTCCTGGGTCCAATAGTCAAACTCTTGATTTACTTAGTTGATGTACCCCTTTAGTTTCCTCTTTCATCTGATCAACTTTTATGTAGGCTTAAGCTATCTTCTGATCTGCGGCTCATGGTATTAGTTATTACTTTAGACCTTCATGGACGCTATGGAATATCCATGATTCAATCTTCTAACAATTCAATCCTTTGTATATGCCCTGGGCTCAATTCTTTCTTTTAACTTATACCTGAGTCTTCTATTGCTGTGTGGTTGTTAACATATATGTATACTCCAAAATCGCAAGTGCGTTCATAACGTAACTAACTCTGGATCATTAATCAAATAATTCCTTTCGTTCCTCTAAACTTTCTTTAAACATAAGTTATTACTTTTCCTGGTCTTCCTGCCTCTTTGTTGCATGCATACTTAGCTAATCTTAGTTCCCACACATGCCAGAATTTTCGTGCAACTCATATGATTTCGAATATTGCTTTTGACTTTACTTCCCGTTCGTTAGCCACGGTAAGTGCCACCTACTGATGGAGTGCATACAATGTTGTTGTGAGACTGTTGTTACATGACCATTTCCTCTTTAGGTGATTGTACTTTGTTAAAGCCTTCTTTCTTATTTCCTCTGCTAGTCTTTCAATGTAGTACATAGGGAGGACCCTCTGATTCTTTCAAGGCTACGAGATTATTACATCGTATACTCGACGGAAGTTTTGATGTTCATACTCAAATATAAAATTCCTTAATTACTTACCTCCATACTTATATGCTTATATGGTTTCTCCCGAACTGAAGTTTTGACTGTCTTCCCTTAACACTCATATGGTATTTTTAACTACCCCAACTCCTATCTGAATATTTCTCAAGGTCACGATGCCATATCTGCGAGACTGAATTCCCATATTGGGGTTCACTCCGTTTATCTTGCACGATCTATTGCTTTGTATATATCCTCTTGTTTAGCCATAACTAGGCTCTTCCTGAATCAACTACTAACTACTCATTGGCTCATTCTCATATCAATATTCTGCATAATCTTTCATGGGTCATTTCCTTTATCTTAACTTACGTCCCGCACTGGCTCCTTATCTATCAATAACATCTCAGGCAGGAACCCTTACCTCCTCTCCTTGACGTCGTGTTTGTATAATGTTTTGGAATCGTAGCGTATCTGCAGGACTTGAATAAGTGCAATCTTATCCCTTTCTCATTCTTCTCACATTCTTCCTTTACCATTTCCATAGTTACTAGAACCACTTAATTCTGACCTAATGCCACATCACACCATATTCCCCCTTTAGGGGAACACTAAGATTTAGTGCTATGATGATCTACGTATAGATGTTTTACCCTCTCATCTTTGGCATCTTTTCACATCATCGATGATCCTTACTCGCCTCGCGGTAATCCTTCAGTACCAAGGATAACAAAATTCCTCACTCGCAAGGGTGACAATTAGTGTAACTGGCACATACAGTCCCTTAAGCTTAACTTTACTCACCTTGCTTGCTTTAGGGAAGCATTTTCCTGAATCACCATTCTCTGAATTTCTCATGAATCTTCTTCTGTTGTCCATTCTATTATTGCCAGAACGCAATCTCTAAATTTCTTATAATGGCGACTATTATCAAATCACTCAATCCCTAATTCTTGTCTAGTTTACCTTCTTTACCATCCCATACTGATTTGTATAACTTTGGGGGTCTAATATTTCCTTTTGTTCACGAACTTGCTTCTCTAAATGAGGGTATGACTTTCTAGCCTATACTCTTTTGTTGTCTCAAGGCCAGACACTTCTCATCTTTCTCTTCACTCGACTATAGACTCTATAATTCTGTCATTTGTTTTTTACCGTTGTTACCTATGTATCACATCTTACTCATAATGGTTCATTAACTCTCTTCTTATTTCCTACTGACATTTCTATCTATCACTTTATTCTGAAAACTTTGACAAGATATTCTTTTGCTTTTAGCTCCCCTTTTCTCCATCCGCTGGCTCTTCGGGTTGCTTAACATTATTTCCCTACTAGGGACGGGAGCCATATTAAGATAATATTAATCCTTTCCAGGATTCCAGTGCCTATCTTAGTAATACTCATATCTAGTTGTATTATTTTAGAGTGCACCATCTGGGTGTCTCAGAAGGAGATCTATCAGCACATTATCCTCGGAAACATCAACTAATGCAAACAATCCATCCACCATTTTGGCTCACTCTAACCCCAGCAGGATCCTGATATCTGTCCTTCTCTTATACTGCTTCTGTTAGCTTCCATAGGGCATAAATGAGATGGGTGTGGCCAATTGTACATACCTCTGTTACAATTGAAGGTAACTCAAAATGCTTATATTTCTCTACTTGAATTGTAAATACTGTAAATCTTCATTAGTTGGGTAGCTCGTACGCTTTGTCATCTTGCTTCTTTTACTTGCTGAAACTTGTGTCTATCTTCTGATTCTCTTATTCCTTTTTTCCGTAAGAGTTGATAGACATTCTTTCCTTAGGGATCCTTATCAAGAAGCTTACACATCTTAGTATACACATGATCTCCTGAATACCTCATCTTTATCCATCATAAGCATGATGCAAAAATCGAGTTCCTCTGACTCAACTCTTCCATAGCTATATCCCTTACCAATCAACATTTTGGATGTAAGCATCGTTGTATTATGAATAAGATAGAGTTTAGAAAATTGAGTTCTTACAACTTGGCTCTACCACACGATCTAGAGTAAGAAGAAAGAGTGACAATCCTAAATGCCTTGTAACCTCCTGCTTATAAGTGTGGTGCATGACACACCCATTAACAAGAATCTACTAGACACGACTTGTAGACTACCTAGAACAGAACTGCTCTGATGCCACTTCTGTCACGTCCCGAACCTGGGGGCGAGACCGACACCCAGTGCCTCATCTATCCTTGCATACCAAATTGCGACTAGGGAACTCTAAACATGTGATGTCGTACTTTGGCCATGGGACACATTGCAAGACAACTGCGAATGCTGACTAAATATCAATATAATGCAAGGCCGACAAGGACATCATAACTACTATAGCCGGCAAAATAACAAAATATACATAAAATGCCAACCAGCCCAACATAGTGCACTAACTGATAGGATATGTCTACAAGCCTCTACTGGTGGATATACTGTTATCGGAACAGCTCCCCGACCTACTCGTAACATATATGAATATATACCCAAGATATACATAAAGCTCTAGACCCGGCAACTCCGAGAGCCATGGAGCTTACCGATCAAGCTGAACTCGGGAAACACTTAATGAGGAGGTCCGCCCGTCTATCTGTCTGAACCTGCACGCATGAAATGCAGTGCTCCCAGAAAAGGGATGTCAGTATGAAATAATGTACCAAGTATTTAAGGCAATATACCGAAAGTTGAAACTGAACTGATAATAAAATAAGTGAAAGCAACTAGAAGTCAAAAGATAATCTGAAGATATGCTTACCTGCTGATACTGACACAATTCTCTCAATATAATAAGTAAAATAGCTTTCCGGCCCTATAAGGCTCAGAATATATATATAACTGCTCTATTGTAGTAGGCTCGCTCATAAGCGCTCGGCTATACTAGGCTCTGTATCTCGACCAACTGGGCTCGCTCATAATCGCTCGGCCATAGTAGGCTCGGTAGATAATTTACCATCTAATCAGAGGTTTACCAATAGGGGCCTGCCCATCGATTATAGCTCGATGGTAATGAAAATACTGTAATACTGTTTATATAGGCTCTCTTCTCTCTTGATAGAAGAAGACAATACTCAATTAAATATGAAGTCCCGATAAGGATGATACTATAATTTATCAGACTTGGATAATGTACATAAATTCGGGAGTATGAACTTCTCATTATTCCTCGTTATCAAACACATGTAGTTACTGGATCATGCCAAAATGAAAGAAAGATTTAGCCTTAACATACCTGGAGTAGGGAACAATCTGTATGATATTCTTGGAAAAGGTTTCACCGTACTCCCTTAGAATCGCAAAATCCCGATTCTATTATGCTAAGAAGTCGCGTATGAACTTTGTTTCAAGAAAATTCACGTTGAGATATCTTTCTTGTATGAGTTTGCTGTATGAACTTTGTTTCAAGAAAACGTCTCTCAAACATTCTTGTATGAAATCAGAATTAGAAGAAAGAAAAGGACTAGGAAATGGGGAATGAAATAATCAAGTAGTAGTTGCTGCAAGTAGTGCAAAACATATTGAGCCAAAAACGGAACAAGTGGAAATAGTGGGGTTTCTCATTTTATTTTCTTTCACTTTAGTATTACTTTGTGGAATTAGAGAATAAGAGTAGGTGTGAAATATATGTTGCCTAATGCTACCTTGATAACCTTTGTTATTGTAACGCCCCGAACCTGGGGGCGCGACAGGCACCCGGTTCCTCATCTATCCTTGCGTACCTACTTGCGACTAGGGAACTCTGAACATGTGATGTCCTACTTTAGCCATGAGACACATTGCAAGACAACTGCGAATGCTGACTAAATATCAATATAAAGTTGGGCCGACAAGGGCGTCATAACTACTACAGCTGGCAAAACAACAAAATATACATAAAAGGCCTACCAGCCCAACATAATGCACTAACTGACATGATATGTCTGCAAGACTCTACTGGTGGATATACTCGGATCGGAACAACTCCCTGACCCACTCATAACATATATACATATGTACAGAAGATGTACATAAAGATCTAGACCCGACAACTCCGAAAGGTATGGAGCTTACCGATCAAGCTGAACTAGGGCAACACTAAATGAGGAGGTCTACCCGTCTGTCTATCTGAACCTGCACGCATGAAATGCAGCACCCCCAGAAAAGGGACGTCAGTACGAAATAATGTACCGAGTATTTAATGCAATATACTGAAAGATGAAACTGAACTGATAATATAATAAGTGAAAGCAACTGGAAGTCAAAGATAATCTGAAGATATGCTTACCTGCGGATACTGACTCAACTCTCTCAATATAGTAAGTAAAATAGTTGTCCGGCCCTATATGGCTCGATGTATATACTGTCTCTTATACACCTCTAGTCAAAAGATAATCTGAAGATATGCTTACCTGCGGATACTGACTCAACTCTCTCAATATAGTAAGTAAAATAGTTGTCCGGCCCTATATGGCTCGATGTATATACTGTCTCTTATACACCTCTAGTCAAAAGATAATCTGAAGATATGCTTACCTGCGGATACTGACTCAACTCTCTCAATATAGTAAGTAAAATAGTTGTCCGGCCCTATATGGCTCGATGTATATACTGTCTCTTATACACCTCTAGTCAAAAGATAATCTGAAGATATGCTTACCTGCGGATACTGACTCAACTCTCTCAATATAGTAAGTAAAATAGTTGTCCGGCCCTATATGGCTCGATGTATATACTGTCTCTTATACACCTCTAGTCAAAAGATAATCTGAAGATATGCTTACCTGCGGATACTGACTCAACTCTCTCAATATAGTAAGTAAAATAGTTGTCCGGCCCTATATGGCTCGATGTATATACTGTCTCTTATACACCTCTAGTCAAAAGATAATCTGAAGATATGCTTACCTGCGGATACTGACTCAACTCTCTCAATATAGTAAGTAAAATAGTTGTCCGGCCCTATATGGCTCGATGTATATACTGTCTCTTATACACCTCTAGTCAAAAGATAATCTGAAGATATGCTTACCTGCGGATACTGACTCAACTCTCTCAATATAGTAAGTAAAATAGTTGTCCGGCCCTATATGGCTCGATGTATATACTGTCTCTTATACACCTCTAGTCAAAAGATAATCTGAAGATATGCTTACCTGCGGATACTGACTCAACTCTCTCAATATAGTAAGTAAAATAGTTGTCCGGCCCTATATGGCTCGATGTATATACTGTCTCTTATACACCTCTAGTCAAAAGATAATCTGAAGATATGCTTACCTGCGGATACTGACTCAACTCTCTCAATATAGTAAGTAAAATAGTTGTCCGGCCCTATATGGCTCGATGTATATACTGTCTCTTATACACCTCTAGTCAAAAGATAATCTGAAGATATGCTTACCTGCGGATACTGACTCAACTCTCTCAATATAGTAAGTAAAATAGTTGTCCGGCCCTATATGGCTCGATGTATATACTGTCTCTTATACACCTCTAGTCAAAAGATAATCTGAAGATATGCTTACCTGCGGATACTGACTCAACTCTCTCAATATAGTAAGTAAAATAGTTGTCCGGCCCTATATGGCTCGATGTATATACTGTCTCTTATACACCTCTAGTCAAAAGATAATCTGAAGATATGCTTACCTGCGGATACTGACTCAACTCTCTCAATATAGTAAGTAAAATAGTTGTCCGGCCCTATATGGCTCGATGTATATACTGTCTCTTATACACCTCTAGTCAAAAGATAATCTGAAGATATGCTTACCTGCGGATACTGACTCAACTCTCTCAATATAGTAAGTAAAACAGTTGTCCGGCCTTATAAGGCTCGGTACATATATATATATATATATATATATATATATATATATATAAAAAAAAAAAAAAAATAAACTGCTCTGTCGTAGTAGGCTCGCTCATAGGCACTCGGCCATACTAGGCTCTGTATCTCAGCTAACTGGGCTAGCTCATAGGCGCTCGTCCATAGTAGGCTCGGTATATAACTTACCATCTGATCATAGGTTGCCCAATATGGGCCTGCCCATCGATTATAGCTCGATGGTAATGCAAATACTATAATACTATATATATAGGCTCTCTTCTCTCTTGACTGGAAGAAGAAAATACTCAATTAAATATAAAGTCCCGACATGGACAATAAAGTAATTTATGAGACTTGGATAATGTATATAAATTCGGGTGTATGAACTTCTCGTTATGCCTCGTTATCAAACACACATAGTTATTGGATCATGCCAAAATGAAAGAAAGATTTAGCCTTAACATACCTGGAGTAGGGAAAAATCCGTATGATATTCTTGGAAAAGGTTGCACCGTACTCCCTTAGAATCGCAAAATCCCATTGCTATTATGCTAAGAAGTCTCGTAAGAACTTAGTTTCAAGAACATTCACGTTGAGATATCTTTCTTGTATGAATTGGCTGTATGAACTTTGATTCAAGAAAAAGTCTCGCAAACTTTCTTGTATGAAATAACAATTACAAGAAAGAAAAGGACTAGGAAAAGGTGAATGAAATAATCAAGTAGTAGTTGCTGCAAGTAGTGCAAAGTCTATTGAGCCAAAAACGGAACAAGTGGAAGTAGTGGGGTTTCACATTTTATTTTCTTTCACTTCAGTATTACTTTGTGGAATTGGAGAATAAGAGTAGGTGTGAAATATCTGTTGCGTAACGCTACTTTTATAACCTTTGTTATTGTCACGCCCCGAACTTGGGGGCGAGACCGGCACCCGATTCCTCATCTATCCTTGCGTACCTACTTGCGACTAGGGAACTCTTAACATGTGATGTCGTACTTTGGCCATGGGCCACATTGCAAGACAACTGCGAATGCTGACTAAATATCAATATAAAGCTGGGTCGACAAGGTCGTCATAACTACTACAGCTGGCAAAACAACAAAATATAAATAAAAGGCCTACCAGCCCAACATAATGCACTAAGTGACAAGATATGTCTACAAGCCTCTACTGGTGGATATACTGTGATCGGAACAGCTCCCCGACCCGCTAATAACATATATACATATGTACACAAGATGTACATAAAGCTCTAGACCCGGCAACTCAGAAAGGTATGGAGCTTACCGATCCAGCTGAACTAGGGCAACACATAATGAGGAGGTCTGCCCGTCTGTCTGTCTGAACCAGCACGTATGAAATGCGGCGCCCCCAGAAAAAGGGACGTCAGTACGAAATAATGTACCGAGTATTTAATGCAATATACTGAAAGCTGAAATTGAACTGATAATATAATAAGTGAAAGCAACTTGAAGTCAAAGATAATCTGAAGATATGCTTACCTGCGGATACTGACTCAACTCTCTCAATAT
>AWOL01S0003727.1:0-31586 GCA_000715115.1 Nicotiana otophora
GGTCTGCCCGTCTGTCTGTCTGAACCAGCACGTATGAAATGCGGCGCCCCCAGAAAAAGGGACGTCAGTACGAAATAATGTACCGAGTATTTAATGCAATATACTGAAAGCTGAAATTGAACTGATAATATAATAAGTGAAAGCAACTTGAAGTCAAAGATAATCTGAAGATATGCTTACCTGCGGATACTGACTCAACTCTCTCAATATAGTAAGTAAAATAGTTGTCCGGCCCTATAAGGCTCGGTATATATATATAAAACTGCTCTATCGTAGTAGGCATGCTCATAGGCACTCGGCCATACTAGGCTCTGTAGCTCGACCTACTGCGCTCGCTCATAGGCGCTCATCCACAGTAGGCTCGGTTATAACTTACCATCTGATCAGAGGTTGCCCAATAGGGGCCTGCTCATCGATATTAGCTCGATGGTAATGCAAATACGATAATACTGTATATATAGGCTCTCTGCTCTCTTGACTGGATGAAGACAATACTCAATTAAATATGAAGTCCCGATATGGCCAATACAGTAATTTATGAGACTTGGATAATGTACATAAATTCGGGTGTATGAACTTCTAGTTATGCCTCGTTATCAAACACACGTAGTTACTGGATCTTGCCAAAATGAAAGAAAGATTTAGACTTAACATACCTGGAATAGGGAAAAATTCGTATGATATTCTTGGAAAAGGTTGCACCTTACTCCCTTAGAATCGCAAAATCCAGTTGCAATTATGCTAAGAAGTCTCGTATGAACTTTGTTTCAAGAAGATTCACGTTGAGATATCTTTCTTGTATGAATTTTCTGTATGAACTTTGATTCAAGAAAAAGTTTCGCAAACTTTCTTGTGTAAAATAACAATTACAAGAAAGAAAAGGCCCAGGAAATGGTGAATGAAATAATCAAGTAGTAGTTGCTGCAAGTAGTGCAAATTCTATTGAGCCAAAAACATAACAAGTGGAAGTAGTGGGGTTTCTCATTTTCTTTTCTTTCACTTTAGTATTACTTTGTGGAATTGGAGATTAAGAGTAGGTGTGAAATATCTGTTGCCTAACGCTACTTTGATAACATTTGTTATTGTCACGCCCCGAACCTGGGGGCGAGACCGGCACCCGATTCCTCATTTATCCTTGCGTACCAACTTGCGACTAGGGAACTCTTAACATGTGATGTCGTACTTTGGCCATGGGCCACATTGCAAGACAACTACGAATGCTGACTAAATATCAATATAAAGCTGGGTCTACAAGGTCGTCATAACTACTACAGCTGGCAAAACAACAAAATATTAATAAAAGGCATACCAGCCCAACATAATGCACTAACTGACAAGATATGTCTACAAGCCTCTACTGGTGGATATACTGTTATCGGAACAGCTCCCCGACCCGCTAATAACATATATACATATGTACACAAGATGTACATAAAGCTCTAGACCCGACAACTCCGAAAGGTATGGAGCTTACCAATCAAGCTGAACTAGGGCAACACTTATTGAGGAGGTCTACTCGTCTGTCTGTCTGAACCTGCACGTATGAAATGCAGCGCCCCCTAAAAAAGGGACGTCAGTACGAAATAATGTACCGAGTATTTAATGCAATATACTGAAAGCTGAAATTGAACAGATAATATAATAAGTGAACGCAATTTGAAGTCAAAGATAATCTGAAGATATGCTTACCTGCGGATACTGACTCAACTCTCTCAATATAGTAAGTAAAATAGTTGTCCGGCCCTATAAGGCTCGATGTATATATATAAAACTGCTCTATCGTAGTAGGCATGCTCATAGGCACTCGGCCATACTAGGCTCTGTAGCTCGACCTACTGCGCTCGCTCATAGGCGCTCATCCACAGTAGGCTCGGTTATAACTTACCATCTGATCAGAGGTTGCCCAATAGGGGCCTGCTCATCGATATTAGCTCGATGGTAATGCAAATACGATAATACTGTATATATAGGCTCTCTGCTCTCTTGACTGGATGAAGACAATACTCAATTAAATATGAAGTCCCGATATGGCCAATACAGTAATTTATGAGACTTGGATAATGTACATAAATTCGGGTGTATGAACTTCTAGTTATGCCTCGTTATCAAACACACGTAGTTACTGGATCTTGCCAAAATGAAAGAAAGATTTAGACTTAACATACCTGGAATAGGGAAAAATTCGTATGATATTCTTGGAAAAGGTTGCACCTTACTCCCTTAGAATCGCAAAATCCAGTTGCAATTATGCTAAGAAGTCTCGTATGAACTTTGTTTCAAGAAGATTCACGTTGAGATATCTTTCTTGTATGAATTTTCTGTATGAACTTTGATTCAAGAAAAAGTTTCGCAAACTTTCTTGTGTAAAATAACAATTACAAGAAAGAAAAGGCCCAGGAAATGGTGAATGAAATAATCAAGTAGTAGTTGCTGCAAGTAGTGCAAATTCTATTGAGCCAAAAACATAACAAGTGGAAGTAGTGGGGTTTCTCATTTTCTTTTCTTTCACTTTAGTATTACTTTGTGGAATTGGAGATTAAGAGTAGGTGTGAAATATCTGTTGCCTAACGCTACTTTGATAACATTTGTTATTGTCACGCCCCGAACCTGGGGGCGAGACCGGCACCCGATTCCTCATTTATCCTTGCGTACCAACTTGCGACTAGGGAACTCTTAACATGTGATGTCGTACTTTGGCCATGGGCCACATTGCAAGACAACTACGAATGCTGACTAAATATCAATATAAAGCTGGGTCTACAAGGTCGTCATAACTACTACAGCTGGCAAAACAACAAAATATTAATAAAAGGCATACCAGCCCAACATAATGCACTAACTGACAAGATATGTCTACAAGCCTCTACTGGTGGATATACTGTTATCGGAACAGCTCCCCGACCCGCTAATAACATATATACATATGTACACAAGATGTACATAAAGCTCTAGACCCGACAACTCCGAAAGGTATGGAGCTTACCAATCAAGCTGAACTAGGGCAACACTTATTGAGGAGGTCTACTCGTCTGTCTGTCTGAACCTGCACGTATGAAATGCAGCGCCCCCTAAAAAAGGGACGTCAGTACGAAATAATGTACCGAGTATTTAATGCAATATACTGAAAGCTGAAATTGAACAGATAATATAATAAGTGAACGCAATTTGAAGTCAAAGATAATCTGAAGATATGCTTACCTGCGGATACTGACTCAACTCTCTCAATATAGTAAGTAAAATAGTTGTCCGGCCCTATAAGGCTCGATGTATATATATATATATATATATATATATATAAAAAACTGCTCTGCGGTAGTAGGCTCGTTCATAGGAACTCGGCCATACTAGGCTTTGTATCTCGACCAACTAGGCTCGCTCATAGGCGCTCGTCCACAGTAGAATCGGTTATAACTTACCATCTGATCAGAGGTTGCCCAATAGGGGCCTGCCCATCGATTATAGCTCGATGGTAATGAAAATACTATAATACTGTATATATAGGCTCTCTGCTCTCTTGACTGGAAGAAGACAATACTCAATTAAATATAAAGTCCCGATATGGAGAATAAAGTAATTTATGAGACTTGGATAATGTACATAAATTTGGGTGTATGAACTTCTAGTTATGCCTCGTTATCAAACACACGTAGTTACTGGATCATGCCAAAATGAAAGAAAGATTTAGCCTTAACATACCTGGAGTAGGGAAAAATCCGTATGATATTCTTAGAAAAGGTTGCACCTTACTCCCTTAGAATCGCAAAATCCCGTTGCTATTATGCTAAGAAGTCTCTTATGAACTTTGTTCAAGAAAACAAAACGTAGAGATATCTTACTTGTATGCGTTTGCTGTATGAACTTTGTTTCAAGAAAACATCTCGCAAACTTTCTTATATGAAATCACAATTACAAGAAATAAAAGGACTAGGAAATGGGGAATGAAATAATCAAGTAGTAGTTGCTGCAAGTAGTGCAAAGTCTATTGAGCCAAAAACCGAACAAGTGGAAGTAGTGGTGTTTCTCATTTTTCTTTCTTTCACTTTAGTATTACATTATGGAATTGGATAAGAAGTGTAGGTGTGAAATATCTGTTGCGTAAGGCTACTTTGATAACCTTTGTTATTGTTATGCCCCGAACATGGGGGCGAGACCGACACCCGGTGCCTCATCTATCCTTGCGTACCAACTTGCGACTAGGGAACTCTGAACATGTGATGTCGTACTTTGGTCATGGGCCACATTGTAAGACAACTGCGAATGCTCACTACATATCAATATAAAGCTTGGCCGACAAGGCCATCATAACAAGAACAGCTAGAAAAACAACAAAATATACATAAAAGGCCTACCAGCCCAACATACTGCACTAACTGAAAGGATATGTCTACAAGCCTCTACTGGTGGATATACTGTGATCGCAACAGCTCCCCGACCTACTCATAACATATATACATATGTACACAATATGTACATAAAGCTCTAGACCCGGCAACTCCGAAAGGCATGGAGCTTACTGATCAAGCTTAACTCGGGCAACACTTAGTGAGGAGGTTTACCCGTCTATCTGTCTGAACCTGCACGCATGAAATGCAGCGCCCCGAGAAAAGGGACGTCAGTACGAAATAATGTACCGAGTATTTAAGGCAATATACTGAAAGCTGAAATTGAACTGATAATATAATAAGTGAAAGCAACCGGAAGTCAAAGATAATCTAAAGATATGCTTACCTGTTGATACTGACTCAACTCTCTCGATATAGTAAGTAAAATAACAGTCCGACCCTATAAGGCTCGGTATATATATATATAACTGCTCCGTCATAGTAGGCTCGCTCATAAGCGCTCGGCTATACTAGGCTCTGCATCTCGACCAAGGGCTCGCTCATAGGCGCTCAGCCATAGTAGGCTCGGTATATAACTCACCATCTAATCAGAGGTTGACCAATAGGGGCCTGCCCATTGATTATAGCTCGATGGTAATGAAAATACTGTAATACTATATATATATATAGGCTCTGTGCTCTCTTGATACAGGAAGACAATACTCAATTAAATATGAAGTCCAGATAAGGACAATACTGTAATTTATCAGACTTGGATAATGTATATTAATTCGGGAGAATGAACTTCTCGTTATGTCTCGTTATCAAACACATGTAGTTACTGGATCATGCCTAAATGAAATAAAGATTTAGCCTTAACATACCTGGAGTGGGGTAAAATCCGTATGATATTCTAGGAAAAGGTTGCACCGTACTCCCTTAGAATCGCAAAATCCCGTTGCTATTATGCTAAAAAGTCTCGTATGAACTTTGTTTCAAGAAAAATCACGTTGAGATATCTTAATTGTATGAGTTTGCTGTATGAACTTTGTTTCAAGAAAAAGTCTCGCAAAATTTCTTGAATGAAATCACAATTAGAAGAAAGAAAAGGACTAGGAAATGGGGAATGAAATAATCAAGTAGTAGTTGCTACAAGTAGTGCAATGTCTATTGAGCCAAAAACGGAACAACTGGAAGTAGTGGGGTTTCTCATTTTATTTTCTTTCACTTTAGCATTACTTTGTGGAATTGGAGTAGAAGAGTAGGTGTGAAATATCTATTGCCTAATGCTACAGTGACAACCTTTGTTATTGTCACGCCCCGAACCTGGGGGCGAGACCGGCACTCGGTTCCTCATCTATCTTTGCGTACCAACTTGCGACTAGGGAACTCTGAACATGTGATGTCGTAATTTGGCCATGGGACACATTGCAAGATAACGACGAATGCTGACAAAATATCAATATAACACTGGGCCGACAAGGCCGTCATAACTACAACAGCTGGCAAAACAACAAAATATACATAAAAGGCCTACCAGCCAAACATACTGCACTAACTGACAGGATATGTATACAAGCCTCTACTGGTGGATATACTATGATCGGAATAGCTCCCCGACCTACTCATAACATATATACATATGTACACAACATAAAGCTCTAGACCCGGCAACTCCGAAAGGCATGGAGCTTACCGATCAAGCTAAACTCGGGCAACACTTAATGAGGAGGTCTACCCATCTATCTGTCTGAACCTGCACGCATGAAATGTAGCGCCCCCCAGAAAAGGGACATCAGTATGAAATAATGTACCGAGTATTTAAGGAAATATACTGAAAGCTGAAACTTAACTGATAATATAATAAGTGAAAGAAACTGAAAGTAAAATATAATCTGAAGATATGCTTACCACCAAATACTGACACAACTCTCTCGAAATAGTAAGTAAAATAGTTGTCCGGCCCTATAAGGCTCGGTATATATATATATATATATATATATATATAACTGCTCTATCGTAGTAGTCTCGCTCATAGGCACTCGGCCATACCAGGCTCTGTATCTCGACCGACTGAACTCGCTCATAGGCGCTCAGACATAGCAGGCTCGGTATATAACTTACCATATGATCAGAGGTCGCCCAATAGGGGCCTACCCATCGATTATAGCTCGATGGTAACAAAAATACTGTAATATTATATATATAGGCTCCCTTCTCTCTTGACTGGAAGAAAATAATACTCAATTAAATATGAAGTCCCGATAAGGACAATACTATAATTTATGAGACTTGGATAATGTATATAAATTCGGGTGTATGAACTTCTCGTTATGCCTCGTTATCAAACACATTTAGTTACTGGATCATGCCAAAATGAAAGAAAGATTTAGCCTTAACATACCTTGAGTAGGCCAAAATCCGTATGATATTCTTGGAAAAGGTTGCACCGTACTCCCTTAGAATCGCAAAATCCCGTTGCTATTACGCCAAGAAGTCTCGTATGAACTTTGTTTCAAGAAAAATCACGTTGAGATATCTTTCTTGTATGAGTTTGATGTATGAACTTTGTTTCAAGAAAAATCACGTTGAGATATCTTTCTTGTATGAGTTTGATGTATGAACTTTGTTTCAAGAAAAATCACGTTGAGATATCTTTCTTGTATGAGTTTGATGTATGAACTTTGTTTCAAGAAAAATCACGTTGAGATATCTTTCTTGTATGAGTTTGATGTATGAACTTTGTTTCAAGAAAAATCACGTTGAGATATCTTTCTTGTATGAGTTTGATGTATGAACTTTGTTTCAAGAAAAATCACGTTGAGATATCTTTCTTGTATGAGTTTGATGTATGAACTTTGTTTCAAGAAAAATCACGTTGAGATATCTTTCTTGTATGAGTTTGATGTATGAACTTTGTTTCAAGAAAATGTCTCGCAAACTTTCTTTTATGAAATCACAATTACAAGAAAGAAAAGGACTAGGAAATGGGTAATGAAATATTAAAGTAGTAGTTGTTGCAAGTAGTGCAAAGTCTATTGAGCCAAAATTGGAACAAGTGGAAGAAGTGGGGTTTCTCATTTTATTTTCTTTCACTTTAGAATTACTTCGTGGAATTGCAGAAGAAGAGTAGGTGTGAAATATCCGTTTCCTAATGCTACATTGATAACCTTTGTTATTGTCACGCCCCGAAATTGGGGGCGTGACCGGCAGCCGGTGCCTCATCTATCCTTGCGTACCAACTTGTGACTGGGGAACTCTGAACATGTGATGTCGTACTGTGGCCATGGGCCACATTCCAAGTCAACTGCGAATGCTGACTAATTATCAATATAAAGTTGAGTCGACAAGGCCGTCATAACTACTACAGCTGGCAAACCAACAAAATATACATAAATGGACTACCAGCCCAACATACTGCACTAACAAACAGGATATGTCTTCAAGCCTCTACTGGTGGATATACTGTGATTGGAACAGCTCCTCGACCTACTCATAAAACATATATATATTTACACAAGATGTACATAATGCTCTAGACCCGGCAACTCCGAAAGGCATGGAGCTTACCAATCAAGCTGAACTCGGGCAACACTTAATGAGGAGGTCTACCCGTCTGTCTGTCTGAACCTGCACACATGAAATGCAGCGCCCCAAGAAAAGGGACGTCAGTACAAAATAATGTACCGAGTATTTAAGGCAATATACTGAAAGCTGAAATTGAACTGATAATATAATAAGTGAAAGCAACTGGAAGTCAAAGATAATCTGAGGATATGCTTACCTACTTATAATGACTCAACTCTCTCGATATAGTAAGTAAAATAACTGTCCGGCCATATAAGGCTCGGTATATATATATATATAACTACTCTATCATAGTAGGCTTGCTCATAAGCGCTCAGCTATACTACGTTCTGTATCTCGACCAACTGGGCTCGCTCATAGGCGCTCGGCCACAGTAGGCTCGGTATATAACTTACCATCTAACCAGAGGTTGACCAATAGAGGCCTGCCCATCGATAATAGCTCGATGCTAATGAAAATACTGTAATACTGTATATATAGGCTCTCTGCTCTCTTGACTGGAAGAAGACAATACTCAATTAAATATGAAGTCCTGATAAGGAGAATACTATAATTTATCAGACTTTGATAATGTATATAAATTCGAGAGTATGCACTTCTCGTTATGCCTCGTTATCAAACACATGTAGTTACTGGATCATGCCAAAATGAAAGAAAGATTTAGCCTTAACATACCAGGAGTAGGATAAAATCCATATGTTATTCTTGGAAAAGGTTGCACCGTACTCCCTTAGAATCACAAAATCCCATTGCTATTATGCTAAGAAGTCTCGTATGAACTTTGTTTCAAGAAAAATCACGTTGACATATCTTTCTTGTATGAGTTTGCTGTATGAACTTTGTTTCAAGAAAAAGTCTCGCAAACTTTCTTGTATGAAATCACAATTAGAAGAAAAAAAGGGACTAGAAAATGGGGAATGAAATAATCAAGTAGTAGTTGCTACAAGTAGTGCAATGTCTATTGAGCCAAAAACGGAACAAGTGGAAGTAGTGGGGTTTCTCATTTTATTTTCTTTCACTTTAGTATTACTTTGTGGAATTGGAGAAGAAGAGTAGGTGTGAAATAACTGTTGCCTAATTCTACTTTGATAACCTTTATTATTGTCAGGCCTCGAACTTGGGGGCGAGACCCGCACCCGGTGCCTCATCTATCCTTGCGTAACAACTTGCGACTAGGGAACTCCGAACATGTGATGTCATACTGTGTCCGTGGGCTACATTGCAATACAACTGTGAATGCTGACTAAACATCAATATAACACTGGACCGACAAGGCCTTCATAACTACTACAGCTGGCAAAACAACAAAATATACATAAAAGGCCTACCTGCCCAACATACAGCACTAACTGAAAGGATATGTCTACAAGCCTCTAATGGTGGATATACTGTGATCGCAATAGCTCCCCGACCTACTCATAACATATATACATATGTACACAAGATGTACATAAAGCTCTAGACCCGGAAACTCCAAAAGGCATGGAGTTTACCGATCTAGTTGAACTCGGGCAACACTTAATGAGGAGGTCTACCCATCTGTCTGTCTGAACCTGCACGCATGAAATGCAGCGCCGCCAGAAAAGGGACGTCAGTACGAAATAATGTACCGAGTATTTAAGGCAATATACTGAAAGATGAAACTGAACTGATAATATAATAAGTGAAAGCAACTGGAAGTCAAAGATAATCTGAAGATATGCTTACCTGCGGATACTGACTCAACCCTCTCCATATATTAAGTAAAATGGTTGTCCGGCCCTATAAGGCTCGATATATATATATATAACTGCTCTGCCATAGTATGCTCGCTCATAGGAACTCGGCCATACTAAGCTATGTATCTCGACCAACTGGGCTCGCTCATAGTCGCTCGGCCATAGTAGGCTCGGTATATAACTTACCATCTGGTCAGAGGTTGCCCAATAGAGGCCTGCCCATCAATTATAGCTCGATGGTAATTTAGATATTGTAATATTGTATATATAGGCTCTCTGCTCTCTTGACTGGAAGATGACAATACTCAATTAAATATGAAGTCCCGATATGGATAATACTGTAATTTATGAGACTAGGATAATGTATTTAAATTCGGGAGTATGAACTTCTCGTTATGCCTCGTTATCAAACACATCTAGTTACTGGATCAGGTCAAAATGAAAGAAAGATTTAGCCTTAACATACCTAGAGTAGGGAAATATCCGTATGCTATTCTTGGAAAAGGTTGCACCGTACTCCCTTAGAATCGCAAAATCCCGTTGCTATTATGCTAAGAAGTCTCGTATGAACTTTGTTTCAAGAAAAATCACGTTGACATATCTTTCTTGTATGAGTTTGCTGTATGAACTTTGTTTCAAGAAAAAGTCTCGCAAAATTGCTTGTATGAAATCACAATTAGAAGAAAGAAAGGGACTAGGAAATGGGGAATGAAATAATCAAGTAGTAGTTGCTACAAGTAGTGCAATGTCTATTGAACCAAAAACGGAACAAGTGGAAGTAGTGGGGTTTCTCATTTTATTTTCTTTCACTTTAGTATTACTTTGTGGAATTGGAGAAGAAGAGTAGGTGTGAAATAAATGTTGCCTAATTCTACTTTGATAACCTTTATTATTGTCAGGCCTCGAACTTGGGGGCGAGACCGGCAGCCGGTGCCTCATCTATCCTTGCGTAACAACTTGCGACTAGGGAACTCCGAACATGTGATGTCATACTGTGTCAGTGGGCCACATTGCAAGACAACTACAAATGCTGACTAAATATTAATATAAAGCTGGGCCGACAAGGCCGTCATAACTACTACAGCTGGCAAAATAACAAAATATACATAAAAGGCCTACCAGCCCAACATACTGCACTAACTGAAAGGATATGTCTACAAGCCTCTACTGGTGGATATACTGTGATCGCAACAGCTCACCGGCCTACTCATAAATATATACATATGTACACAAGATGTACATAAAGCTCTAGACCCGGAAACTCCGAAAGGCATGGAGTTTACCGATCAAGTTGAACGCGGGCAACACTTAATGAGGAGGTCCACCCATCTGTCTGTCTGAACCTGCACGCATGAAATGCAGCGCCCCCAGAAAAGGGACGTCAGTATGAAATAATGTACCGAGTATTTAAGGCAATATACTGAAAGATGAAACTGAACTGATAATATAATAAGTGGAAGCAACTGGAAGTCAATGATAATCTGAAGATATGCTTACCTGCGGATACTGACTCAACCCTCTCAATATAGTAAGTAAAATAGTTGTCTGGCCCTATAAGGCTCGGTATATATATATATATATATATATATATAACTGCTCTGCTGTAGTAGGCTCGCTCATAGGCACTCGGCCATACTAAGCTATGTATCTCGACCAACTGGGCTCGCTCATAGGCGCTCGGCCATAGTAGGCTCGGTATATAACTTACCATCTGATCAGAGGTTGCCCAATAGAAGCCTGCCCATCAATTATAGCTCGATGGTAATTTAAATACTGTAATATTGTATATATAGGCTCTCTCCTCTCTTGACTGGAAGAAGACAATACTCAATTAAATATGAAGTCCTGATATGGACAATACTGTAATTTCTTAGAATAGGATAATGTATTTAAATTCGGGAGTATGAACTTCTCGTTATGCCTCGTTATCAAACACATCTAGTTACTGGATCATGTCAAAATGAAAGAAAGATTTAGCCTTAATATACCTAGAGTAGGGAAATATCCGTATGATATTCTTGGAAAAGGTTGCACCGTACTCCCTTAAAATCGCAAAATCCCGTTGCTATTATGCTAAGAAGTCTCGTATGAACTTTGTTTCAAGAAACATCATGTTGAGATATATTTCTTGTATGAGTTTGCTGTATGAACTTTGTTTCAAGAAAATGTCTCGCAAACTTTCTTGAATGAAATCACAATTACAAGAAAGAAAAGGAATAGGAAACGGGGAATGAAATATTCAAGTAGTAGTTGTTGCAAGTAGTGCAAAGTCTATTGAGCCAAAAACGGAACAAGTGGAAGTAGTGGGGTTTCTCATTTTATTTTCTTTCACTTTAGTATTACTTTGTGGAATTGAAGAAGAAGAGTAGGTGTGAAATATCCATTTCCTAATGCTACTTTGATAACCTTTATTATTGTCAGGCCTCGAACTTGGGGGCGAGACCGGCAGCCGGTGCCTCATCTATCCTTGCGTAACAACTTGCGACTAGGGAACTCCGAACATGTGATGCCGTACTGTGTCCGTGGGCCACATTGCAAGACAACTACAAATGCTGACTGAATATTAATATAAAGCTGGGCCGACAAGGCCGTCATAACTACTACAGCTGGCAAAACAACAAAATATACATAAAAGGCCTACCAGCCCAACATACTGCACTAACAGACAGGATATGTCTACAAGCCTCTACTGGTGGATATACTGTGATCGGAACAGCTCCCTGACCTACTCATAAAATATATACATATGTACCCAAGATGTAAATAAAGCTCTAAACCCGGTAACTCCGAAAGGCATGGAGCTTACCGATCAAGCTGAACTTGGGCAACACTTAATGAGGAGGTCTACCTGTCTGTCTGTCTGAACCTGCATGCATGAAATGCAGTGCCCCCAGAAAAGGGACGTCAGTATGAAATAATGTATCGAGTATTTAAGGCAATATACTGAAAGCTTAAACTGAACTGATAATATAATGATTTAAAGCAACTGGAAGTCAAAGATAATCTTAAGATATGCTTACCTGCGGATACTGGCTTAACTCTCTCAATATAGTAAGTAAAATAGTTGGCCGGCCCTATAAGGATCGTATATATAAAACTGCTTTGTCGTAGTAGGCTCGCTCATATGAACTCGGCCATACTAGTCTCTATATCTCGACCAACTGGGCTCGCTCATTGGCGCTCAGCCATAGTAGGCTCGGTATATAACTTACCATCTGATCAGAGGTTGCCCAATAGGGGCCTGCTCATCGATTATAGCTCGATGGTAAAAGAAATACTGTAATACTATATACATAGGCTCTCTACTCTCATGAATAGAAGAAGGCAATACTCAATTACATATGAAGTCCCGATAAGGACAATACTGCAATTTATGAGACTTGGATAATGTATATAAATTCGGGTGTATGAACTTCTCGGTATGCCTCGTTATCAAACACATGTACTTACTGGATGGTGCCAAAATGAAAGAAAGATTTAGCCTTAACATACCAGGAGTAGGAAAAACTCCGTACGATATTTTTGGAAAAGGTTGCACCGTACTCCCTTAGAATTGCAAAATCCTGTTGCTATTATACTAAGAAGTCTTGTATGAACTTTGTTTCAAGAAAAATCACGTTGAGATATCTTTTGTGTATGAATTTGCTGTATGAACTTTGTTTCAAGAAAAGGTCTCGCAAACTTTCTTGGATGAAATCACAACTACAAGAAAGTAAAGGAGTAGGAAATGGAGAATGAAATAATCAAGTATTAGTTGCTGCAAGTAGTGCAAAGTCTATCGAGCCAAAAACGGAACAAGTGGAAGTAGTGGGGTTTCTTTTTTTTTTTCTTTCACTTTAGTATTACTTTGTGGAATTAGAGAAGAAGAGTATGTGTGAAATATCCATTGCCTAATGCTACTTTTATAACCTTTCTCTTGAATTAGAAAGATGTTAGGTTTTAATGTAATGACTAAGCCACATTTTAAATGTTCCACCTTTTCACTCAAATGCAAAAGTCATCATATGTATCTCCATGTGGCTGCCATGATCTGGATCATTAATCTTATCCAAAGACTTTAATTAATCAACCACTAATTATTAATTAACTAGTTAATTCCCCCATTATCCAATAATTCAAATAATTAAGGATTATGTCAAATTACTTAAAATACTACTCACTTTTAACATACCTTATACACCTTACTATCATGGTCATATGGTACCTTGTACGACACTAGTCCATAAATACCGGGTACTTTAGCTCGGGCCATATTTTATCCCAACATGACAAACTTCGACGAAAATTTATTTTTTTCGATTTGCTTACCCTCTCTCATTCACGAATATTCTCATCACCTGTTTGAAATAGCATAAGTCTTATAATCTCATTCCCGAACTTATGTTGATTAACTTACGACGAAACTTTAACATACGAAAACATGGGGTGTCACAGGGATCAAAGGTAAGTTGTGGTGCATTTTGAGGAGTGTGATAAGTTGTGGTTTGTGGATACTGGGTCGGGCAATGGTGTTGTTGTTGAGGGGTTCGCACTGGTGGTGAGATATGATTATTGAGGAGGTGCGAGATTGTGATACAAGTGTATTGCAGGAGGATTTTGTGGAGCTATGGGTGGTGGATTTTGGTTTTGGGTGTTTTGCGGTGGTGTTTAGTTTTGAGTGGTTGTGTTTTGCTGGTTGATGTTAAGGACATTGAGTAAGGGAAGGGTTTGCCAGATTTTGGACCTGCTCAATCTCACCCTGCAACTCCAAGAGTTTTTGCTCCATACGTAAGACCTACTCATTCTGTCCTGGCGTACTTTTTCCGTCTGTGGTTTCAACATTCTCTCCCATGGTAGCATTGTCTTTTAGGTTACCACTTAGATCATCCATCTTCCCTTTTCCTTTCAGGTCTCTAGGTGGAGGAGGAAGTGGAGGACCTTTGGTTATGGTGTGGTATGCTAATGAGGCTAGAATATACGGACCAACCTTTGGGAATGGGGCTAATCAAAAGAAAAAGGCAAAAGGTAACCAAGTTAGTAAGACGAAGTGAAAGTGTGTTTGCAATAATTAAGCATGTATCAAATATGGTTATGCAATAATTTGCGTCCTAATTTGGGGACTTCATTCTGCCTAAGGTAGGCCTAAGCGACACATAGACATGGATAAAACTCATGCCAATGTTTCCTCACTCCATTAATGCGGAAATAAGCCAAATAAATCTTTCACTAAATCAAAAATAATAATTATAGAGTCACTAATGGCATTAAGCCTTATTACATCGAAATCTAATCTAGTCTAGAAATCAGTAAAAACATTATCTTCTGGTCTACTTGGTCCCTAAAGGACCTTCTCCATGCTTGGCTCTCTTGACTCCATCAATCACGTTTCCCAAATTGCACATGTTGAGTATCAAGTACGCCCTTGCCAACTTCCCTCCTTCATCCAGATCCATGCCTTGACAATCCCAAAGCCTCTTTCTCATCTTCCACTCTAGCTCCATTAGTCCTTGTTCTAGATGTTCCAAAATTTCTGTTGACTTATTTGCAATCTCCTTCCATTCTCCGATCGCTTCTATATCCACCTTATGGCGCTCTATAGTTTTAGCTTCGGATACGAACACCCTTTTTTGTAGCCTCTTGTACTTTACATGTGCCTCACCCACCTCATCAACGATCCTATCATTTAGAGTGATCCCTTGTCTATCGTCCCCAACTATGTCGTCCTCCAACCATGCGAGATAGTAGTACATATGACCGGCGTGAACCCGTCTGGCTCAGTAGTCCTTTTACACCCCATGTTTTTGTATGTGAAAGTATGCCATAAATAAATTGATGAAAGATCGGAAATGAGATGTTACATTCCGTATTTTCATACGTTAAATTTTCGTCGTAGGCTAATCGACGTAAGTTCAAGAAGGAAATTATTTTGAGATTATAAGTATTATGCTATTTCAAACAAGTGATAAGTAAATTCATGAAGGTGAGAAGGTAAGCGAATAAAAGAAAATACGTTTCGTCGAAGTTTGGGAATTTGGGGTAAAAACCGGCCCGAGCTATAATAACCAGCATTTATGGACTAATGTCATACAAGGTACCACATGACTATGATAGTAAGGTGTATAAGGTGTGTTAAAAGTAAGTAGTATTTTAAGTAATTTGAGATAATTCTTAATTATGTGGGTAATTGGTTAATTATTGGTTAGTGGTAGATTAGTAAATTAACAATTAATTAGAATTTGATAAGCTAGATGGATCTTACCACCAATGTGGCAGCCCATGAAGTAGTTAACAAACCCACTAAGTGTTACACCCCAAATTATTTTGTACGTGAAAGTACACCATAAATAAATTGGTGAAAGCTCGGAAATGAGATGTTACTTCCCGCATTTTTGTACGTTAAAGTTTCATCGTAAGTTAATCGACGTAAGTTCGGGAATGACATTATTTTGGAATTATAAGTATTGTGCTATTTCAAACAAGTGATAAGTAATTTTTTGAAGGTGAGAGGGTAAGCAAATCAAAGAAAATTAGTTTCGTCGAAGTTTGACATTTTGGGATAAAATATGGTCCGAGCTATAATACCCTGTATTTATGGACTAATGCCATACAAGGTACCACATGACCATGATAGCAAGTTGTATAAAGTGTGTTAAAAGTGAGTAATATTGTAAGTAACTTGAGATAATTCTTGATTATGTGGATAATTGGGTAATTATTGGTTAGTGGGAGATTAACAAGTTAATCAAGAGATTAGTGGATAATTAATTAAAATTATGGGTAAGCTAAAAATGCCTCAACGTGGCAGCCAATGGAGTAGGTAATAAGTGACTCTTAAGTCACACTTTAAGGTGGCAAATTAGTGAGGTTAGTTGGCTTAGTCACAATACAAAGTGGGGCTCACTCTCATTGATAAAAGGAACTATCTTCCTACATTATTAAAGAGAAATGTCAATGTCCAACGTGAAATGCTACAAGGTCCAACATGAAATTCTGAAGGGATGAAGCTACAAAGTCCAACGTGAAATTCTCCGAAATGCTACAAGGTCAAACGTGAAATGCTAATTCAAAGAAAGCCCGGTATAATCTTTCTCAAGAATATCATACAAATTTTCCCTTCTTAGATCCGCCATTACGTGTTTTCACAAAAGAGAATCGGTTCAGGTATGTTAAGGCTATCCCTTCTTTCCTTTTCGCATGATCTATACGACACAAACGAAACAAGCAAATGCATAATTTCCATAAATGACTCTATTCATAGAAATACTAGAGATGCTTATGTTCTTGATTCCCCATGTGTCATATTATTTTATCATTTGTTCATGGGTCTCAGAAAATACGTAAGTTGATAAAGTTTATTTCATGATATTAATCAAAGGCATAATAGTCCTATGATGTTCCGAGAGATTTTATTGACATATTTTATATACATTGCATTCGTTTATACATGAACATTGACCCATGACCAGATGGCATTATATACGCGTATATATGTATATGGAATACGGGAAAAGGTTACGGTGTTATATACGCACCACCACCAGATCAGCTGGTATACGCTGATATTTGCCCACAGTGGCCGAGATGATATGATGGGATGCCCTCAGAGGCTTGATGATGTTATCCACGCATATACCCATGCATAGTATAAAATTTATACGCATATGCATGACATTACAAGTATTAAATTTTTCACAAAGCTATTCAGACATATATGTCGAGTCTTTTAATCCATGTTTTCTCATGTCTATTCTTTACTAACTTTCATTCCTTACATACTCGGTACATTCGTCCCTTTGCCTGGGGATGCCGTATTTCATGCCCACAGGTCCCGATAGACAGGTCGAGAGTCCTCCAAGTAGGCTATCAGCTCAGTGGAAGATGTTGATGCGCTCCATTTGCTTCGGAGTTGCTTGTTTGGTCAGTATGATTTAGACGTGTATTGTTTGGTATGGCAGGGCTCTGTCCCGACCTTTATGACAATTATGTATTCTTAGAGGCTTGTAGATAGATGTCATGTACCTAAAAGATTGTATGTCCTTGTCGGTCTATGTTCAGTTTACGAGTAGTTATTTTTATCTTATAGGACCGTAAATCTTATGCATAAGTTGATATTTCATGTGGTATTCTACTTATCTCACGACAGCCCCTACGGATCAGTTATCTGTGATAGTATGATACAAAAAGATACGTTATGTTGGTACTCGGTTGAGTAAGGCACCAGGTGCCCGTCGCGGCCCATAAGTTTGGGTCGTGACAAAAGTGGTATCAGAGCAATTCTGTCCTAGGGAGTCTACAAGCCGTGTCTTGTAGAGTCTTGTTTATGGGTGTGTTGTACACCGCACTTATAAGCAGGAGGCTACAGGGCATATAGGACTGTCACTCTTTCTACTTACTCTAGATCATGTGGTAGAGCTTAGTTGTAAGAACTCAATTTCCTAAACTCTATCTTATTCATAATACGACGATGCCTACATCCAGAAAGATGATTGGTAAGGGATATAACTGTGGAAGAATTGAGTAAGAGGAACTCGATTTTTGCATCCTTCTTATGATGGATAAATGTAAGGTCTTCAGTAGATCATGTGTGTACTAAGACGTGTAAGCCTCTTGTTAAGGAACCTTAAGGCAAGAATATCTATCCACCCCTATGGGGAAAGGCAATGAGAGATTCAGAAGATAGACATAAGTTTCAGCATGTAAAAGAGGCAAGATGAAAAAGTGTACGAGCTACCCAGCTAATGAAGATTATCGCAGAGGAATATAAGCCTTTTGAGTTACCTTCAAAAATAACAGAGGTATGTACAATTGGCCACACCCATCTCATTTATTCCCTATAGGGGCTAACAGAAGTAGTATAAGAGAAGGCAGGATATCAGGATCTAACTAGGGTTAGGGTAACCCAAAAAGGGTGAATGGATTGTTTGTGTTAGTTGACATTTCCAAAGGATATTGCAAATGTGCTAATAGATCTCATTGTGAGACGCCTACATGGTGCACTCTAAAATAGTACAACTAGATATGAGTACTACCAAGATAGGCACTGGAAGCCTGAAAGGGATAAATATTATCTTAGTGTGACTTCCGTCCCTCATAAAGAAAGAATGTTAGGCAACCCAAAGAGCCAGTAGATGAAGAAAGGGGAGCTAAAAGCAAAAGAATGTCTTGTTCGAGTTTTCAGAATAAAGTGATAGAGATAAATGTTAGCGAGGAATAAGAAGAGAGTTATTGAAGCATTAAGAGTAAGATGTGATACATGTATGACAACGGTAGATCAAAAAGATGACTGTATTATAGAATCTATAGTCAAGTGAAGTGAAGGACGGGAGGTGATAGGACTTGAGACAACAAAAGATTATAGGCCATAAAGTCATATCCTCATTTCGAGAAATATGTTCGTGAATCCAACGCGACTACCAAATGGATAAGTTATACCCTGGAGTAATACGAAATCAGCATGGATTAATGAACAAGATAAACTAAGCATGAACTAGGGACTGAGTAATAGTCGACATCATGAAAATTTCAGAGATCGCATCCCGGCGATAATAGAATGGAGGACAGAAGAATACCCTTTAAAGGTCATTCAGGAAGAAGCTTCCCCAGAGCAAGCAAGGTGAGTAAATTTAAGCTTAAGGGATTGTATGTGCCAGTTACACTAAGTGTCACCCTCGCGAGCGAGGAATTTGTTATCCTTGGTACAGAAGGATTACCGCGAGGTGAGTAAGGATCATCGATGATGTGAAAATATGCCAAAGATGAAAAGGTAAAACATCTATACGTAGATCATCTTAACACTAAATCTTAGTGCTCCCCTAAAGGGGGGATATGGAGTGATATGGCATTAAGTCATAATTAAGTGGTTCTAGTAATTATGGAATGGTAAAGGAATAATGCGATGAAAATGAAAAAGGAGTGAGCTTGCACATACCCAAATCCAACAAATATACTACGGTTCAAGAACATTATGCAAGCACGGCGTCAAGGAGAAGAAGTAAGGGTTTCTACCCGAGATGTTTGTCACGCCTCGAGCCTGGGGGCGAGACTGGCACCCTTCACAACTATGAATGCTGACTAAATATCAATATAAAGCTGGGCCGATAAGGTCATCATAATATTGCAGCTGACAAACCAACCAAATATACATGCAAGGCCCGCAAGCCCAACGTACTGCACTAACTGACATGATATGTCTACAAGCTTCTACTGATGTATATACTGTGATCGGAATAGCTTCCCGACCTACTCATAACATATATACATATATACACAAGACGTACATAAAGCTCTAGACTCGGCAACTATGAAAGGCGTGGAGTTTACCGATCAAGCTGAACTCGGGCAACACTTAATGAGGAGGTCTACTTGCCTGTTTGTCTGAACCTGCACGCGTGAAATGCAGTGCCCCCAGAAAAAGGGACTTCAGCATGAAATAATGTACCGAGTATGTAAGGCAATATATTGACAGTTGAAACTGAACAGATAATATAATAACTAGAAGTAACTGGCAGTCAAAGATAACATGGAGATATGCTCACCTGCTGATACTGACTCAACTCTCTCAATATAGTAAGTAAAATAGTTTTCCAGCCCTATAAGGCTCGGTATATACATATATAACTGCTCTGCCGTAGTAGGGTCGCTCATAGGTGCTCGGCCATACTAAAATGCGGGATGTAACATCATTCCCTCCTTTGGAACATTTGTCCTCGAACATTGGCTGATGCACTTATCATTCTCATAACCCATAGCTCCTACGAATACTTTAGTGCTCCTCTTGCCATCTAGGCAACTTTTCTGTGAATAAGTCCAAAGGCCATGGCATTCCCCCCTTTAGGCCTCTTTCTCACACCACGACTTATGGTCGGAATCCTTCCAGTCTTGTAACTGTTGCTACCTTTAATCATGCAGTCTGTATGACTCCGACCTTGTAAGTGTGCTTATGCGTCTCTTCTTTCCTTATCTCTCTGATTTTTAGCCATTACAGAAGTTCTTCGCTCAATATTTTATCTAACTTACGAATATTTCTATATCTTATTTCATAGACCCGGTTATCCATCCGTATGATTTACTGTATCTAAGTAGGTCATACTATATCATAACTCTTACCTCGATTTCTCGTTACTGAGGTCTACTACCAAATTCCAGGTTACTTTCATTGCTTATCCAATATGTATAAATCTATGTCCTTTAATGCTTCCACATTACCATTTATCTTAAGAATGACGGCCTAATCTCATCTCATACTTTATAACTTTTATCCATCCATTGTTGATTCACCCCAATATCGATCAATAATCTACCCCTGATAACTTAATCTTTTATGTAACACTGCCGCTAGGGTTCACGTTTCATCGGGGAACATCTGAAATTATTATCCTGATCCACCTAGGGCGATACCATGCTTTCATAGCCGTATCTCACAGTATCCCAATGTGATTCACCTTGCATGGGTATTTTAATCTTGTCCAATTCATGAGATCCCTTTCTTTTCTTCGTCAAATCATTGCTCAATCGAAGGCCCAAACGCCATCCTCTATCTATCACAATTTCACCCTTATTCTATTACAAGGGCAGCATTCCATCTCTTCTAATTCCACTAGTCTTAGACTTCTTTGAGTTCATTCAGGCTATATTGAGCTTCCCATAACTTAGATAAACCATCAGCTCTCTTATTTTCATGGGCTTAATCCTGAGGACTTATCCATTCTCGTCACCATTTCACTCACCCTTTCTTATCCTTATTCCTGTCATAAAACCTTGTCGCTTTACTATACTTTAGCTTGCGACCTCTACTTATTTATTTATACTATTCACAACCTTCCTTCAACTTGCTTGCACCATTGATTCCCTTCTATTATTCTAGAACATTAAGCGAGACATCACAACTTCTCTAACTCTTCTTTACCCTATTGACTAGATCTCTCGATACTTAGAAACCATAGGCTGGAAGGTACGCCACTGATGATGCTGCTATCATTCTTGGATATTGAATCACAGTGCTTCTAGCCTTCTATCCGAAGCATGGACTATTCATGATCTTCTGCCTCTAAGTATCTTGTACGTTGTTCAACTTTACCTTACTTACCGTAAAATCTTGCATCGTATCTTCTATCTCTTTCATGACCTCCCTTCCACATAGATATAATTCACGTCCATAACCTGAAGCTCTATTATAATACTTGCACCTCTAGTGCATACAGAATCCGGTGGGAGCTTTGTACTGACTTCTTAGGAGGCTGGTACTTTTCTAACCGGCTTTATCGTAGGGCCGTTATAAAATATGGTTGTTGTACTATCCCTCTTGTAACTCTAACATTAAGAGTGACCCTGTAACGTGCTCAATCATGATTTCTATAATTTTTCGGGTCCAATAATTAGATTCCTGATTTACTTGGTTGATGTAACTTTTTAGTTTTCCCCTTCTTTTGATCAGCCTTTATGAAGGCTTAAGCTATCTCCTGATCTGCGATTCATGGTATGATTTATTATATGTAGCCTTTCATGGGCGCTGTGGAATATCCATGATATAATCCTTTAACAATTCGATCTATGACCTGGGCTCAATTCTTTCTTTTAACTTATACCGGAATCTTCCACGGCTGTATATGCTGCATGTATAAAACTCCAACTCTTAAGTGCGTCCATAACGTAACTAACTTTGGATCATTGATCGAATAATTCCTTTTGTTCCTTCTCATCTTTCTTTAAACATAGGCTTTTACTATTCCTGGTCTTTCTTCCCCCTTTCGTGTGCATACTTAGCGTATTGGAATTCCATACAACTCATATGATCTTGGATATCACTTCTGATTTTACTTCCCATTCATTAGACACAGTAGGTGCCATTTTCTTATGGAGTGCATACAATGTTTTTGTGAGACTATTGTTATAAGACCATTCCCTCCATAGGTCATTGAGCTTAGGGTGAAGCCTTCTTCCTTACTTTCTCAACTAGTCTTTTATTGTAGTATTTAGGGAGGACCCTCTGGCTCTTGTAAACCTACGAGCTTCTTACATCGTATACACGATGAAATATTTGATGTCCCTCCTCGCCTATAATTATCCGTGGTTACTTATCTCCACGCCCTTGTGCTTGTAGGATTGCTTCTGAACTTGATATTTTGACTATCATCCCAGTGGCACTCTCTTTTATTTCCTTTAACTAACCCAACTCCTATCTGAATATTTCTCAAGGTCACGATGTCATATCTGTGAGATTGAATTGCCCATGTTGGGGTTCACTCTGTTTATCTTGCACAATCTATTGATTTGTCTGTATCCTCTTATCTAGCCATAACTAGGCTCTTCCTGAATCAACTAATCATTGGCTCATTCTCATATCAATACTCTGCGTAATCTTTCATAGGTCATTTCCTTTATCTTAACTTACGTCTTGCACTGGCTCCTTATCTATCAATAACACCTCAGACATGAACCCTTACCCTCTCTCCTTGACGTCGTGTTTGCATAATGTTCTGGAATCGTAGCATATCTGTAGGATTTGAATAAGTGCAATCTTATCCCTTTATCATTCTTATCACATTCTACCTTTATTAATCCATATTTACTAGAACCACTTATTTCTGACTTAATACCACATCACTCCATATTCCCCCCTTTAGGGGAGTACTAGGAGTTGGAGCCACGAAGATCTACCTATAGATATTTTACCTCTTCATATTTGGCGTCTTTTTAAATCATCGATGACCCTTACTCGCCTTGCGGCAATCCTTCTGTATCAAGGATAATAAAATTCCTTATTCGCGAGGGTGACACTTAGTATAACTGGCACATACAAAACCTTAAGCTTAACTTTACTCACATTGCTTGCTTTAGGGAAGCGTCTTCCTGAATGATCATTCTCTGAATTTCTTATGAATCTTCTTCTGTTGTCCACTCTATTATCGCTGGAACGAATATGAAATTCTCATGATGCTGACCATTATCCAATCACTTAGTCCCTAATTCATGTTTAGTTTATCTTGTTCACCAGCCCATACTGATTTCTATTGTTCTGGGTCTAACTTTTCCATCTAGTAGTCGCGTTGGATTCACAAACTTATTTCTCGAAATGAGGACATGACTTTATGGCCTATACTCTTTTGTTGTCCTAAAGTCTGTCACCTCTCGTCTCTTCCTTCACTTGACTATAGATTCTGTAATACTGTCATCTTTCGATCTACCGTTGTCATCCATGTATCATATCTTACTCTTAATGCTTCGTTAGCTCTCTTCTTTTGCTTTTAGCTCCCCTTTGGTCCATCCACTGGCTCTTCAGGTTGCCTAACATTATCTCTCTCCTAGGGACGGCAGCCATACTAAGATAATATTTATCCCTTCCAGGCTTCCAGTGCCCATCTTTGTGATACTCATATCGAGCTGTACTATTTTAGAGTGCGCCATTTGGGTGTCTCACAAGGAGACCTGTTAGCATATTTGCAATGTCCTTCGGAAATGTCAACTAACGCAAACAATCAATTCACCATTTTGGGTTACTCTAACCCCAGCCAGATTCTGATATCCCGTCCTTTTCTTAATCTACACCTGTTAGCCCCCAATAAGGTATAACTGAGATGGGTGTGGCCAATTATACATACCTCTGTTATTTTTGAGCGTAACTCACAATGCTTATATTTTTCTGCTAGAACTGTAATACTTATAATCTTCAATAACTGGGTGCCTCGTACCCTTATTCACCTTGCTTCTTTTACTTCCTAAAATTTGTGTCTCCCTCCTTATTCCTTTTTACCGTAAGAGTGGATTGGCATTCTTGCCTTAGGGATCCTTATCAAGAAGCTTACACATCTTAGTATACACATGATTTGCTGAATACTTCATATTTATCCATCATAAGCATAATGCAAAAATCGAGTTCCTTTGACTCAACTCATCCACATCTATATCTCTTACCAACCATCTTTCTGGATGTAGGCATCATCGTATTATGAATAAGATAGAGTTAGGAAATTGAGTTCTTACAATTGAGCTCTATGACACGATCTAGAGTAAGAAGAAGGAGTGACAGTCCTAAATGTCGTGTAGCATCCTGCATATAAGTGTGGTGCACGACACACCCATAAACAAGACTCTACTAGACACGGCTTGTACACTCCCTAGGACAAAACTGCTTTGATATCACTTTTGTAACGCCCCAAGCCTGGGGGGCCAGACCGGCACCCGGTACCTCACCTATCCTTGCATACCAAATTGTGACTAAGGGACGCTGAACATATGATATCATACTTTGGCCATGGGCCATTGCAAGACAACTGCGAATGCTGACTAAATATCAATATAAAGCTCGGTCGACAAGACCGTCATAATATTGTAGCTGACAAACCAACCAAATATACATACAAGGACCGCAAACCCAACGTACTGCACTAACTGATAGGATATGTCTACAAGCCTCTACTGATGGATATATTGTGATCGGAGTAGCTTCCCGACCTACTCATAACATATAAACATATATACACAAGACGTACATAAAGCTCTAGACTCGGCAACTCTGAAAGGCATGGAGCTTACCAATCAAGCTGAACTCGGGCAACACTTAATGAGGAGGTCTACTTGCCTGTCAGTTTGAACCTGCACGCGTGAAATGCAGCGCCCCCAAAAAAGGGACGTCAGCACAAAATAATGTACAGAGTATGTAAGGAAATATATTGAAAGCTGAAACTGAACTGATAATGTAATAACTGGAAGTATCTGGGAGTCAAAGATAATCTAAAGAAATGCTCACATGCTGATACTGACTCAAGTCTCTCAATATAGTAAGTAAAATAGATGTCCGGCCCTATAAGGCTCGGAATATACATATATAACTGCTCTGCTGTAGTAGGCTCGCTCATAGGCGCTCGGCCATACTAGGCTCTGTATCTCGGCCAATTGGGCTCGCTCATAGGCGCTCGGCCACAATAGGGTCGGTTTATAACTTACCATCTGATTAGAGGTTGACCAATAGGGGCCTGCCCATCGATTATAGCTCGATGGTAATGAAAATACTGTAATACTATATATATAGGCTCTCTGCTCTCTTGACTGGAAGGAGGAAATACTCAATTTAATATTGTACTTACAAGACTAGGAAAAATATACATAAATTCCGGAACATGAATTTTTTCTTTGTACCTCGTTATCAAACTTGTGTAATTACGTGTGATCATACAAAATGAAGGAAGATCTTAGCCTTAACATACCTGAGCCGATTCTCTTGACAATCCCTTTAATATACGTCAATTGCAACAAATCACGTATCGGCGAGATCGGAGTAGGGAAAAATCCATATGATATTCTTGCGAAAGATTGCACCATACTCCTTTAGAATCGCAAAATCCCGTTGCTATAATATTACATAGTCTCGTATGTATTTTATGGCTTTAATCTGATAGCTTAGCAAACATAAGCATCTCACTTTCATCCAATTTTCACAACTCTTTTTAATTCCAATTTCTTGCAGCGACCCCAACTATAATCTGGCAGCTTGAATTTATCGTGAATGTCATTAGGACCAATGAATGTGATATTAGTTTCTTTGAGAAACTGAAGAAGAGAATCTGGGACTTGAACTTGTTTATCCAAGTCTAAACGTTTGATATCCTACGGATGTGTCATGTGTATGACACTTAAATTGACACCTTTCCTTTTAAATTATGAGTCACTTCATATATTTCAAAGGGCTGCCACGTTTTTATGCATTAGTCTTTATCCAAAGACTTCAAATAATCCTCCACCAATTATTATTTAACTAGGTAATGTCCCATTACCAATAATTAACCAATTACCCACATAATTAAGAATTATTTTCACTTACTTAAAATACTACTCACTTTTCACATACCTTACACACCTTACTATCATGGTCATGTGGTACCTTGTATGGCACTAGTCCATAAATACCGAGTATTTTAGCTCGGGCCGTATTTTATCCCAACATGTCAAACTTGGACGAAAATTCATTTTCTTTGACTTGCTTCCCCTCTCACCTTCACGAATTTACTCATCACTTGTTTGAAGTAGCATGATGCTTATAATCATAAAATAATCCCATTCCCAAACATACGTCGATTAGCTTACGACGAAACTTTAACATACGAAAATGCGTGATGTAACAGTGTTATTGATAAATAATGAGCTTGTGCGAGACGTAAGTTAATGCAAAGGAAATAACCCGAGAAAGATTATGCGGAATATTCATATGAGAATGGGCCAACGAGTAGTTAGTAGTTTATCCAGGAAGAGCCTAGTTATGGCTAAACAAGAGGAAACAGACAAATCAATAGATTGTGCAAGATAAACATAGTGAACCCCAACATGGGGAATTCAGTCTCGAAGATACGACATCGTGATCCATGAGAAATATTCAGATAGGAGTTGGGGTAGTAAAGGTATCGTATGAGTGTTACGAAAATAAAAGAGAGTCCCATTGGGAAGACAGTCAAAATGTCAGTTCACAAGCAACCCTACAAGAACAAGGGCGCGGAGGCAAGTAACTACGGGTAATTATAGGTGAGGAAGGACATCAAAAATTCCATCGGGTATACGATGTGATAAGCTCACAGCCTTACAAGAATCAGAGGATCCTCCCTAAATACTACAATGAAAGACTAGCTGAGGAAGTAAGGAATAAGGTTTCAACCTAAGCTCACTAACCTAAGGAGGAAATGGTCTTGTAACAACAGTTTCACAACAACATTGTATGCACTCCATAAGGAAGTGGCAACTATTGTGGCTAAGGAATGGTAAGAAAAATCAAAAGTAATATTCGAGATCATATGAGTTGCACAAAAATTTCGGCATGCGTGGGAACTAAGATAAGCCATGTATACATGCAACAAGTTGAAAAGCGACTAGGAAAAGTAATTGCTTACATTTAAATAAAATGGAGAAGGAACGAAAGGAATTATTCGATCAGTGATCCAGAGTGAGTTACATTATGAATGCACGTAAGATTTCGGAGTATTATCCGTGCAGCATATATGTGACAATCATACAGCCGTAGAAGACTTCGATATAAGTAAAAGAAAGAATTGAACCCAGGGCATAGACAAAGGATTGAATTGTTAGACGATTGTGTCAAGGATAGTCCATAACGCCCATGAAAGGCTAACATAATAACTAATCCCAGGAGCCGCATATCGGAAGATAGTTTAAGCCTGCATGAAGGCTGATCAGAAGGAAGAGGAAACTAAAGAGTTACATCAACTCAGTAAATCAGGAGTCTGATTATTGGACCAAGAACTCTTTAGACCTCGTGATTCAGAAAATTGCAGGATCACTCTTAAATACAAGAGAGATAGTACATTAGCCATATTCTATAACGGCTCTACGATAAAGCCAGTCAGAAAAGTACGAGTCTTATAAGAAGTCAGTATGAAGCTCCCACCGGATTGTGCATGCACCAGAGGTGCAAGTATTATAATAGAGCTTTAAGTTGTGGATATGAATTATACCTATGTGAAAGGGAGGTCATGAAAGAGATAGAAGATATGATGCGAGATTCTAAGGTAAGTAAGCTAAACCTGAACAACGTACGAGATACTTAAATGTAGAAAGTTGGGAATTATCCGTACTGCGGATAGAAGTCTAGAAGCACGAGAATTCAGTATCTAGGAATGATAGCGGCATCGTCAGTGACATATCTCTCAGTCAATGATTTCTAGGTATCGAGAGGTCCAATTACGAGAGTAAAGAAGAGTTAGAAACGATGTGATATCTCACTTGATGTTCCAGAATAACACAAGGAAATCAATGGTGAAAGCAAGTTGGAGAAAGGTTGCAAACAATATAAATAGATATGTGTAGGTAGCAAGCTAAAGTATGGTAAATCGACAAGGTTTTAGGAAGACAGGAGTAAGGATAAGAAAGGGCAAGTATGGATAAGTCCTCGGGATTAAGCCAGTGAAAACAAGAGAGATAATGGTCTCTCTAAGATATAGAAAGCTCAGTATAGCCTGAATGAACTCAAAGGAGTCTAAGAGTAGTAGCATTTAGAAGAGATGGAATGCTTCCCTAGAATGAGGGTATGATTGGGATAGATAAAGGATGACGTTTGGGCCTTCGATTGAGTAATGACTATAAGAGGATTGCATGAATTGCACGGGATTAAAATATCCATGTAAGGTGAATCGCATTGGGATACTATAAAATACGATTATTGAAGTACAGTATCACCCTAAGTGGATCAGGAAAAGCACTTCAAATATTCCTCGATCCAACATAAGCCTTAGCGGCAATGTATTACGTAAGAAGTTTCAAGTTATCAATGGAAGATTGTAAGATCAACATTGAGGTGAATCGACAATGGATTCTTAAAAGATACAAAGTACGAGACGAGATTAGGCCATCAGTCTTAAGATGAACAATAATAAAGAAGCGTTAAAGGAATTAGTTTTATGCATATAGGATAAGTTACGAGAGTAACCTGGAGTTTGGTAGCATACCTCAGTAACGATTAATCGAAGTAAGAGTTATGGTATAGTATGACTTACCTAGAGCAGTAAAATCATACGGATGGATAAACGGATCTATGAAATAAGATATAGCAATATTCGTAAGTTCAACAAAGTACCGAGCGAAGAACTTCATTATACTTATAGATGCCTAGAGGAACATCTTATTGAGCTCTATATATGTTTACAAAGTGAGGTCTAGAGATTGGCTAAAAGCTGGAGGAAGAAGCAAAGAGGAGTCGCATAGGCACACTTACAAAGTCAGAGTCGTACAGGGTGGATGATAAAAGGTAGCAACAATGACAAGATTGGAAGGATTCCGACCACGAGTCATGGTGTTAGAAAGAGGCCTAAAGGGGGGAATGCCCTGGCCTTTGGGATTCATTCACAGAACAGTTGCCTAGATGGCAAGAGGAGTACTACAGTATTCGCAAGAGCTATGGGTTATGAGAATGATAAGTGCATCAGTCAACATTCGAGGAGGAATGTTCCAAAGGGGGGAATAATGTTACACCCCATATGTATTTTGTACGTGAAAGTACATCATAAATAAATTGGTGAAAGATCGAAAATGAGATGTTACATCCCGCATTTTTTTACGTTAAAGTTTCGTCATAAGTTAATCGACGTAAGTTCGTGAATGAGATTATTTTGGAATTATAAGTATTATTCTATTTCAAACAAGTGATAAGTAATTTCGTGAAGGTGAGAGGGTAAGCAAATCAAAGAAAATGAGTTTCATCGATGTTTTACATTTTGGGATAAAATACAGTCCGAGCTATAATACCCTGTATTTATGGACTAATGCCATACAAGGTACCACATGACCATGATAGCAAGATGTATAAAGTGTGTTAAAAGTGAGTAATATTTTGAGTAACTTGAGATAATTATTGATTATGTGAATAATTGGGTAATTATTTATTAGTGGGAGATTAATAAGTTAATCAAGAGATTAGTGGATAATTAATTTAAATTATGGGTAAGCTTAAAATGCCTCGACGTGGCAGCCAAGGGAGTAGGTAATAAGTGACTCTTAAGTCACACTTTAATGTGGCAAATTAGTGAGTTAGTTTGCTTAGTCACCATACCAAGTGGGGCACACTCTCTTTGATAAAAGGAACCATCTTCCTACATTATTAAAGAGAAATGACAATGTTCAGCGTGAAATGCTACAAGGTCCAATGTGAAATTCTCTTAAATGCTACAAGGTCCAACGTGAAATGCTAATTCAAAGAAAGCCCGGCACACACTTTCTCAAGAATATCATACGGATTTTTCCCTACTTTGATCCGCCGTTACGTGGTTTTGCAAAGGAGAATCGGTTCAAGTTTGTTAAGGCTATCCCCTCTTTCATTTTGGCATGATCTATACGACACAAACGAAACAAGCAAATGCACAATTTCCATAAATGACTCTATTCATAGAAATACTAGAGATGCTTATGTTCTTGATTCCCCATGTGTCATATTATTCTATCATCTGTTCATGGTTCTCAGAAAATACGTAAGTTGATAAAGTTTATTTCATTATAGTAATCAAAGGCATAATGGTCATATGACGTTCCGAGAGATTTTATTGACGTATTTCATATGCATAGCATTCATTTATACATGAACATTGACCCATAACCAGATGGCGTTATATACGCATATATATATATATGTGTATATATATATATATATATATATATATATATATATACGTATATGGAATATGGGAAAAGGTTACGGTGTTGTATACGCACCACCACCTGATCAACTGATATACGTTGATATTTGCCCCCAGTGGCCGGGATGATATGATGGGATGCCCTCAGAGGCTTGATGATGTTATGAACGCATATATGGTATGATATTTATATGCATATGCATGACATTACAAGTATTAAATGTTTCACAGTGCTATTCAGACATACATGTTGAGGCTTTTACTCCATGTTTTCTCATGTCTATCATTTACTAATTTTCATTCCTTACATACTAGGTACATTCATCCCTTTGCCTGGGGACACTGCATTTCATGCTCGCAGGTCCCGATAGACATGTCGAGAGTCCTCTAAGTAGGCTATCAGCTCAGCAGAAGATGGTGGTGCACTCCATTTGCCTCGGAGTTGCTTGTTTGGTCAGTGTTATTTAGACGTGTATTGTTTGGTATGGCGGGGCTCTGTCCCGGCCTTTATGACAATTATATATTCTTAGAGGCTTGTAGACAAATGTCATATATGTAAAAGATTGTATGGCCTTGTTGGCCTATGTTCAGTGTACGAGTGGTTATTTTCGTCTATAGGCCCGTATGTCTTAAGCATAAGTTGATATTTCATGTGGTATTCTACTTATCTCACAGCAGCCTCTCCGACTCAGTTATCTATGATAGTATGATACAAAAAGATACGTTATGTTGGTACTCAGTTGAGTAAGGCACCAGGTGCCCGTCGCAGCCCATCGGTTTGGGTCGTGACACTAAGTGACTCATATAAGGTGTAGCAAGGTGTCACATTATTAGAGTACATAACAAGGTTAACA